>JAFBJT010090181.1:185043-236112 GCA_016785325.1 Chascanopsetta lugubris
TTTGTGTGTGTGTGAGATGTCAGAGGAAAAAGCATAGTTTTCCAGTTTGTAGTAAACATATATTTAGATCTGTCAAGCAAAAGCTATAGTGTGCACAGGACCTTTCAATTTGTTTTTCAAAATAAAATCCATGTGAGACAGACTTTATAGGCCAGAGCTGCTTTTATTGCTCTTTATTCAAGCAATTTAGATGAAAGTTTAGATTCTGTATCATCAAGTAACTAGTTTAAGTTACTTCTTCCAAAAAGTAACTGATTTAGTAACTGAGTTACAGCATTATAAAAGTAATTAGTTATCAGGGAAAATAACTATTGCGTTACAAATTGAAATGTTCAAATATGTCAAATAATTTGTACTTGCCCCCTTAAATGGGATTTTAAATTTCAAATGTACTTTTAATTATATATAATAAAATTGAATATTATGCTTAATGAATGAAGTGGACATTCAATAGAATATTATTTTTACTGTTGCTGTGGGACAATGTGAGACAGGTCGCTTTTACTCCTGGGCATAATGAACATGTCACATTCTTGCTTTTTATCTTATTGAGTGTTGCATCTATTTCTGTTTGTGTGTGAGCACCTGCCCATCTCTGCCTCTGATTGGCTTACCATGAAATGTTACTCTACCTTAGCTAATCATTGCCACTTATACGGTTGCTCTGCTCCTCACCAAAGGAAAAGGTAAAGCATAGCCTATTTCTATCTCTCCCACCAACAACAAAAACAGACGTATGTATCACTTATGTGAAGCAGACATGTGTAGTAAACCTCATTTTAGAGCAGTGAGCGAGACATGATCGGAACAAGTGTTTACGAGGAATCTTCAGTTGTAATTGTGGCTTTTAGATACATTTTTATCCTAGCTCTCCAGTCATTATATGTATATGTATATGTACGTTAATGTGTTATGTTTCACTTTACTGCTGCTGTTATTATGGTATAATGCTGGCACTGTTACTGGACTGTCACTATATATTTACTTATATTTGCCTTTTAGGTGCTAATGGTGAGAAACCTGACAGCGTTAGAAGCATCTCAGGTCCGTTACACTGATGCACTTCTCTTCCTATTCAAATGCAAGGCGATCACTGCTGAGCCAAAAGGCTCAAATGCTCTCAAAGAGGCATTTTCAATAAATAATTAGTCTGTCTTATCGCTAATAAGTGAAAACTCCCGACATTACCAGCAGAGACTATGGAACGACTGCAGCAACAGGGCTCAGCGATAAAGATAATTGAAATGTCCGTGTGATTGACGCACCATGGAAGATGACTGAGATTGAACGTAATAGTATGCGTGAGCATGAACGTGTGTGTGTATGTGTGTGTTTAGTATAGTGCCTCATTTCATGCTGCGGGGGAACAGCTGCAATGTTCAATCATCACGGATACCGCTGCCTGACGCCTTTGCTAAAATATGTTATCTGCTAATTACAATGGGCGGAGCCGACTGACAACGAGCATGATACCCTCTCTTGGATGGAGAGTCAACACTGCCTCTTTGGAAAGTGTGGGAATTTATGCATTTCTTTGGGCCCCGAGCCAAGTTGCTGGTTCAGTGGAAGCTATGACTTTCCTTTCCTCCACCAAAATAACCTGAGGACTCCAGACACTCAATAGCCGCAGGGATTAGCTCATGACTGTGGATGTGACCTGTTTGTCTTCCCTCTTTGCCCGTTTCCTACAATTATTCTTCACGTCCCACTCTATTAAGTTATGTGGAGAGAATGTGTGAAGGGAGCGAGTAAAGAGAACGAAATTGGGAAATCCCCCAGATGAAAAAAAGTGTCACCATGTCTCAGCAATTAAAACGTGTTGATGGACAAATAGACTTCGTATTCCGTGACCTGGACATGTGGATTATCACATAATCAGGAATGATGCCAGGCAGCTACTATTCGACTTTCTTTCTCACATGTTTCCGACAGGTGGAGATTTGCAAAGGTGGCACGTTTATGGAGGTTAGGGTTGATATAATCTCTCAACATAAACAGAATATAATGCTGATAATGAAGTTACCTCAGTGTACAATAATAATAATCAGAAAGTAAGAATTGTTTATGTTACGTTGGAATGAGCCTTTAAATCTTCCTTAGAGCTGGTCCAGTCCATTGGGGCCACCATGTCTCTTAAGTAGCCAAGAACACACAAACCAAACTCTGGCTTAACAGAGGATCATGGGTGTCAAACATAAGGCCCATGGGCCAAAACCAGAAAGCCAGACGGTCCAGTCCGGACCTAACTGCTATTTCAAATGTGTCCACTAGGGCTTGAACAGAACACTGTGAAGCAGTTGCTGTAGTGTATTGGTAATTATGCTATGATTCTACTCGTCCCACTGGTCCCCCAGCCCACTTACAGCCAAACATGGCCTCTAAACTACAAAGAGTTATCTGATGTAGATTCCTTGTATGTGGCTCTGTTCTTTGTATGTGTATGTGGTTCTGCAATGTTGCCCCAGCTCTGTTAGCATCATGATGGCTTCACTCTGTCTCGACTCAATTGAGTCGCAGGCTGCAACGGGAGTTGCCGGAACTGATGTTGCTGCAGTATCCGATCAAAGTACCTAGACAGGTCCAAGCACAGGTTTGAGTACCTACTGAGCATCACTGCCTAATGCACCTCCAATGGTGCCATTGGACCACCAACAAGGAGCAATCCTTTGTAAATGCTCCGCTTCTTTAGTCTTGGAACATCTCCAGGTGATGGAGTAGCAGCGAGGACGTCTCTCTAATTAGATCCAAGATTTTCCTTTCTCCGGAGCCAAAACCTCCCCTCTTCTGCTTCCTTTGTGATATCTTTGAAGGCCTTATTGAGCTAAAAGCCTGCAAGTGGATGTTCCCTCTGCAGCCAATCCCAACTAGAAAGGTGTAAGTACTCCACCCAGCTTGCGAGCTGCAGGATCTGCCTATCTAATTTCCATTCCTTCCTTCCTCCCATGGGATGACCAAAGACGTAACTAGAACTTGGGACCATCGGCTGCAGAGCACACTCTTCATATGTGTCATATCAGCGCCATTTCTCCAGGAACACCTTGTTCTGATAACTGGCTGTGAAAGGTGTTGCAACAACGAAAGCTATCAGAGGCAGACCGCTAATAACGGATAACCCCTCACGTGACCCTGTCTGGCATACATTTACAAGGGATGGGGAAAAAAAATCAACTCCTGGAGATAATATGTACTTCATAACCTGTATTTTTAGACCCATGTGCCATTTTTCGTTCATTCCTGCTTGTTCAGCGGCTGTTGCCTGGGGAGTTGGTAAACACTAACTGCAACTCTTTGTTCAATACCCTCGATCACCTATGTCTCTTGGGCAGCAGTAGCTCAGTGGTTAAGAGCAGTTGCCTATCACGCAGCAAAAGTCACTGGTTGAAATCCCACTCGGGTTCTGCTGCAGCGTCATCGGCCCTGACACTGGTACCCACCAAAAAAAGCCCTATGCGTACTGGTAGAAATACCCCGCAACCCAGAATACTGGATAAGCGGTTGAAGATGACATGACATGACCTGTGTCTCCTTTCCCTCTGACTTTTTTTCTTCTGTGTAAAACGGTACGATGAAATCACAAAGAAGTCTTGTCGAATTCGTTTGGGGGCGTCTGCGCCTTCCCTTCCAAACTTGAAATAATCCTCCCAGGCCAGGCAGAAAGAGCTCCACTTAATATTCCCATCACAGTGTCAGTGAAAAAGTCCACAGTATCTCTGCTCAGCTCATGGACGGCAGCCTCCTATGCCGGAGTGCCTGGAGAGAGAAAAAAAATGGTTATCGTGGTAATAACCTCTACTTTCATTAAAACCAAATAAATCTTTTATTCATGAGGCCTTCTGCCCTGTGTCTGTGAGCGTTTTATGACCGAGTGATAAGCAATTATTTTCTTCACATCTGACGGGACACTTCCCAGCTCGGCGCTGTATCACTTATCAATTCTGATTCATTTTGCACCAGCGAATGTTTATCTAGCGTTTAACTTGATGAGCTGTGAAGGAAAATGTGACACCGCACTCTCAGGAATCCAACACAGTTCCATTATTGACTCTCCAGCGTGCACCCAGCTATCACCTCCTGCATGCAAACACTCATTTCTTCATCCATTACTTGACTCGTGTCACCATCTGTGCCATTAATATCACTTTGTTCTGTGTTTTTGTTGCTTTTACACGATGTTTTTCCATAACTGGACGTTGTTTTTCACAATTTTCATGATCACGTAGCATGATTTGTGAACACAGCAACCCGCTACCTCAGGTGTGTCAAACATATGGCCTGCGGGCCAAAAATGGCCATGGGATGATTTAGCAAAATGTTAAAAACTGTATACTTGGTTTATGTTCATTATACTGAGAAGAGACATTGCCATTTATTATTCAGTTTACATTTTGAGTATTTTCAACTGTACACAACGGGAAACATTTTAAGTTTTAACGGATAACATTTATTATCCCTCATAATGGGGAAAATACATTCCTCACTCACGTTTGTTAATGTTACATGTACATGCAGTCTGAGAGACACACACATTAAACATATATACTCAGCACAGGAGAGATGCTGGAGAGAGGGGGGCTGCCACATGCAGGCGCCCTGACTCATTGGGGGTTTGGTGCGTTGCTCAAGGGAGGAGAAGCTGGCCTCTCCCCAGCTACCAGTCCTCTCTCTATACTTAGTCCGTGCTGGACTTGAACCTGGGACCATCTGGTTCCAAGCCCAAGTCCCTACTGACTGAGCTACTGCCGCCAAAGTTGTTGTTGTTAACGACACTGGTACGGCCCACTTGAGATCAAATTAGACCCTCTGTGGGTCCAGAACTAAAATGAGTTTGACACCCGCACACTATGTGATCCATCTCACCCAGTCAGTGCCTCATTAGTGCCATTTGAATGTAAGACGGATCGGAGCTGAGAAGGTCAAGCAGGCCTTTCCACAGCCAAGGCTGTGGCATGAAAGGGCCTCTGTAATTGATTGATGAATCATTGCTTTGTCTTCTTCTACATGTTTCGCTGCAAATCACATGGTTCCATCCTTGTTGTTCCTCAGTTATAATTGCACATAGGATCATGATTCATCTCATACTTGTTACCTTTGTGTCTGTGAATGTTTCTCTGGGTGTCAGCGGCTTTAGATTTATGCTGAAATTCTATGGCAAAAAAAACAAAACAACATCGGGCAATATAACATCAACATGATAGTGCATCAAAAGATGGGCTGGTCACTTGTTTCGGACGTGCGTTTTATTGAAATTGTCCAGAATCTCTGTCATGTCCCCAAAGATACCAAAGACTTTTTTGTAATCCCAGGCACCCTGGGTCACACTCGCTCCCTAAAGTTAGTAGGATTTTTCCCTTGTATATTGGATGACTACAGAAAATAAGTTTGGTAAAAGTCTTGATTCTCACATATTTCATAGTTCACTGTTACTGTCATTGTTTTAAAAAGGCAATTTCACCTATTTCTAAACAGAAAAAATGCAAAAACCTTAAAATTTCCCAAATACTAGATGAAAGCTGAAAGGTTCTTATAGGGGAAGAGCATCTCCTGAAATATGACATTAATTTGCATTGACATTGAGTGTTTTCCATCATTATTTCTAATGTCGTCTCAATTATAAAAAGCACCACCACACCACAAAACTCCTACAAACTAACATATATGACATTGTCATCAGTTTTTGCCACAGATTTCAAACCTTTAAATGTCAGCCAGTTTTGACACTGAAAAAATATTTTCCAAATACTATATGATAATTAATAGTCTTTCAAAGGTATAACATTACCAGTCACATGTCATTGATTTGCACTGACTGATTTTTTGTATGTTTCATTCAGAAATTTATTTTTGTGTCATTGGTAAAAGCAAACTGTTATTAGCAGAAATTTACTCTCACCACTGATGGGTTAGTATCTGATATGGGCCAATCAGGAAGTGATTGTGAGTGACTCTGTTTTCGCCCGTCAAGACCACCCCAGCTATGGAGTTTTCAAAATAAAATAGAGCTAGCAGGATTTCTAAATGTTTCAGTTTTGTCATGTAAACATAGTAAACACAGTAAAATGGAGGATGTCTAAGATGGATTAATGCCTCTGTGTAGAAACTAGAGCTATAGCATAGTTTACCATTAGTCGGAGGCCCTGCGCAGCCCCCTATGGTCACTCTGTAATGAGGAAAGTGACACAGAGCTGATTGGCAGTGTTTTTCCTGCTGACCATGCTCTGACTCCACTGCCTCTCCATGTAATTTTGAAATTAGACAGCAACACATGAAACAGACCAAATGGAGGTACACAAAGAGCTGTATGGCCACCACCTTCCCTCCTCTGCACCTGTTTGCTCTCAGCAGTATAATTGCAATGTGACACTCACAAGGAGGCACGGCAACTATAAATGCTTATATCTTTGCTCAGGTCCAATATGGGCTACTGTAAAAACGTGGCCTGATAAAAATATAAATTAATGGGCTCATTTAAGAGTAATGGTGGAAAAAAATAAATAAATAAAAACATTTAAGTGATTCACGAAAATGTCAGTATTTGAATGGCAGAAATCTTACACACTGCACCTTTGAATATGAAGCAGGGGTCTCAAACATAAGGCCCGTGGGCCGGAACTGGAGTCCCAATGCACTGTACACAATGAGGAACGTGTTTCCCACAACATTTTACTAAGTTGGTGAGTGCAGAGTGATAAGGGGAAAATAATTAACAGGAAGAACATCAGGAAGTATCGTGACTTTGAAAAGATGGCGAAAGACACATTGTCACTTCTGAAAAAAGAATCACACACACTCAGAGGAAATTGCCTCTTTTGGGAAGAGGAAATGTTTGGTAGTGGTCAACCCTGAGAATATCACTGGTTACATCTGTGTGATAGTCAAAGGGGGTTTCTCTGAGTCTCTAGGAATAACAAGACTGGGAAACTGCTGAGCAATAGATTTCCTCATTGCTTATTTCCTAAAGACGTCTGTTTAGTTTTTCTCTCATTTTCTCACACTATCTGACATTATTCCAATAATAATGTAATAATGACCTTTTACTTGATAATTTTCAATATTGGCCTTATTTATCAACTCATTTTAAATACATTTCTCAATATTACATTGTGACTTTTTCCCCATTTAATTTGTATTTTCTTTTCCTAATATTACAGCATCTGCCCTATAACATGCCTACATACCTGCCACATATACACATTCAATTCCATCTATATTTGACTCATATTGCAAAATTATTCTGATTATACCGTGACCTTTTTTAATTCACAAGTTTCTTTGTCCGCATTAAATTACAATATGAGTATTTTAGGAACGATCTCACACTAATAGGATCCAAAAGCAAGAGAAGGAGGATCAAGAGAAGAGTTCAATGTCTTTAATGCTCTCAGGCAGATCAAAAACAAAAGGAGCTGTGTGGCTCGCTCACAAAACGAGTTATCAAAAACAAAACAGGACTATATACTAAATTCCAAAATAAAAAGAGCTCTGTGGCTCACTATCAAAGGCAATAACTGAAATAAGGCTAAACATGAACAAAGAGATAATTGACTTGGTGAGGAATTCCGACAAGTAGAATGTCAGGTGCTGGGGAGACATAAACGACGCACTGACAACAGACAAAGGAAGATGGGAGAATGTATAGGGAGAGCAGGTATCACTGACAGGTGTGGATAATCATAAGAGGTAAAGGCAATGAGGGAATCAGGGAGAGATGCAGACAGTGTGCAGACAAGACAGGAAGACAAGAAGCTCTCACCAAAGTAAAACAGGAAGCGGACGAAGGGAACAATAGACACAGACAAAATGACATGACATGAACTAATATGACCAAACACATAGATTAAACAAGACATGGAACCACTAAACTAAACAGAAAAAACACTAACAAACTTGACGGTGCGTGACATTATATCTTTATTTTGAGCCATTTATTAATAGTCAAAGATGTATAGTTTTTACATTAGCTTAGTTTTTATTTACAACATTATTCTTGTAGTCTTTTTTCAACAATATTATGCCTTAGTTGCAGTCTTCTTTAAATTTGTTTACTTTCTTCTGTCATCTCACAAGCCAGGATTGAACCCTCTGGTGGGCCGGTTTCGGCCACCCCTGCTTTAGAGCAATAACAATTTGCCTACCTCTGCTCACTGGCTTCACACTTTTTCACATTTGTGTTCACACACACTAGTCCACACATGGTGAATGTGTGCAAGCAACATTTTTGTATTTCTTGCCCCTTCAGTTCGCAGATGGTGAGTTCAGTGTTCTGTGTATGTTTACAAAGATTCTTTATCTGCTGTGAATTAATGGGAATTATCGTGACCCCACACGGGCAAAATAGATATAGACATAAAATAGATAGGATAGTCACACCCCAGTTGATGCATTCATCAGCTTTCTGTACAGAGAAGCACCAGCAGGATGTGTTGAAGAAAGCTTATAGCACCTGGTAATTCCAGTATTGATTTCATTGAGCTGCTTTGCAGCTCAGTTCATTAAACTCTAAATTGTGCTGGACACTTCTCAGTGTGTATATCTTTCCCCCTGGGGCCACCCTGTAGTCATCTCGACAATCTCTCTGTGATGCACCATATGAGTACATTAACGCGATACATGACTCACTCAAAATTCATCCATTCGCTATATATATGACCTCTGTGATCGCAGTCAGAGCAAGTTTCATCCAAACCTTTGATGGCAGCTTGTAGAAAAGGATGAGTTGTGTTTTCAGACCTGGCTTTGTTCCCAACATTTCCTGGAAGATGTTCAACCATCCTCAGGTTGTTTGGTTAGACAACACGCTCCAGACCTTTTCTTTAATTCAGTCCAGATGGCTTACAAGATGTTTCTTTTCATTCAACACATTTTTTTTGTTTGTTTTTATTAAATGAAAACCTTCGCACCACCGTTGGCCAGATGTTCCTGGGGTTTGTTTGCCTGTTGTTCAGGCATGCACATGATGAATTGTGTCTCTAGACTCATACATGCTGTCCTGTGTGTTGACAAGCAGGCACAGATGGCTGCACTGTTTGTGTACACATGTCAGTATGTTCTATGGCTCAGATCTTGCTTTTAAGAGGAGGATTGCTTTAGTTCCTTGGAGGTGGGGCTGTTTGCAACACTCAGTGTTGTGGGGATAATTCTCCACCTTGGAAAAAGGACTCGGAAATGTTGTAACTGCTGAGCACTGAATGCAAAGTTCCTACTCTCTTTCCTTGACATTTTCAGTGATGGTCTGAAGTATGTAGGTGCAACAATATAACAGACAGGTTATTAGCTTGTAGACTGTATATAAAGATGGAATGGAATGGTCAGTAACATCACCTATAGGTTTCTGCAGAGTGCTTATGAGGCTTGTTGTGGGCGGTTCACTTGTCGCCATCTTGCCGATGCCTAAACGTCAATACATTCTCTCTCCCAGGCTGCAAGAACAAAATGATGTCTGACAGCTATTGTGTGATTAATCAGAAATGTGACGTTCTGCAATCATTTCTTGCATAGTATGAAATGTCCCTTGTTTTTGTACTTGCAGCCCTGAGAGCAAGAACACATTTCCCTGTTCGTGCAGAGCATGTATTGACCTTAACTCCTCCTACTTCCTGGCTCATCCAAAAAAGGTAAAGAGGCGGGGCACAGGTAAAGCTGAGGTGGGCCCATGTCCATGTCTGCCCTATATGGTCAGAAGATGATTGATTTTCTTGCAATAGATTTTTTTTCTTTTTTGCATAATGCCATGCAACATCATTTTTGGTGCAAAGATGGTGCAAAACAGAGTATTCTATTTCTTGGGGACAAGAAAAGGAGGGAAACACTTATATTTACGCTCATTTGCACATTATTGATTGGATGATGATATAAACTAATGTAAATCTCCTTTGAGCTCTCGTCAGATCTTTGTTATTGATTTATCCACCACCATCAACAGGTTTTACACTTCCAATCAGTCTGCACCCTTCTCATGCACTGTGAACTAAACACAAACGCAACAATTGTGAAAGAACACGAATGGACAGACTGGCAGGCGGCAAGAGTTGATATTGATGGGGTGTCAGATTGCAAAGTCCTGTGGCGACAGCTTTCATTCCTGCCTGTCAACACCACATATCATGTCCACTGATGTCACATCGATTCCCATGTGAAGAGGGGGGTTGATTGATTGCTTATGTTGTAAACAATTAACCCTGATTATGTCTTATGAATGGAGGGGGGCAGCGCAGTGTGGTAACCAGAGCTGGCTTTTTTTCATGATGTAACTAAGTCTTGCCATGGCATACATCTATGCCATGTGGTATGAATGGTGTCCTTTCTGATGAAAGGTCATTAATCCAAATTCAGATTTTGGCATCATGCAATACACGGCATGTCCACATTAAAGGTGCAGTGTGTAAGATTCGATGATGTGTATTGGTGAAGTTGCATGTAGTATCCCTCACCTCACCCTTTCAAGCATGCAGGAGACCTATGGTAGCCCTCAGTTGCCATATAGCTGAGAAGATGTTTTTATTATGTCCTTTCTGGGCTAGTGTAAAAATATGGCGGCCTCCATAGAGAGGACCCAATCCTGATGTAAATATGCATCAAAGGGCTCATTTTGGGATAGAAGAAAAGAACGTTGCACATTCAGGTGATTATACATTCGTGAAAATGTTAGTATATAATTCTTATCTACAGATAGAAGAGACAAAGAAAATCGAAATCTTATAATCGAATCATATTTTAAAGTGTGTTGAACTCAGGTTGAGGTTTTTTGAGGTTGAATATCCGTTACCTTTATCCTCCAAGCATTTAAAGCAAATTAATGTAGCCTTAAGTTACCATCACAACTCAAAGGGTGTTTAGTTTGTCCATTCTGGGCTACTGTAAGAACATTGTGGTGTGTCTATTGAGTATCTGTTCCTGATGAAAATACAAAGGGCCTATCTACATTAATGCAAACAACTGTGTGAATGCGTAAATTTGGACAATTACTCAAAAAACATTACTATTATCTGACATCACATTTCTGAAAGTTTCACCAAAATATTATACACTTGAGCTCTTACACGTGCAACACTGTCGACATATGACAATACATTTTATTACTTGTAAGGGCAGTGGTTGGAATTTGATGTCAAGGGATAAGATGTTTTCTCTTGTTTTTGAACCCAAAATGTCTTCCAGTTTGATTAATGGGAACGTGGATGTGAGTGCCCCTACCCTGTGTGAGAGAAAGTTGGATAAAGAAAAGGAGAGAGAGAGAGAGAGAGAGAGAGAGAGAGAGAGTTTGCTGTGGCTAAGTGTTTTGATGAGTTGTACTGTAACCAAAAGGTTGTAGGTTTGATTCCAGCCTTTCCCATCCCATATGCTGAAGTATCCTTGACCCTTGTATGCCTCCTTCAGTGCTGTGGACTCCTCACATTTGGGAAAAGATTTAATGGGGTCAGGTGCAATGGTACTTGGGTGGCAGCTGCCACCCCTGCGACCTGATATCGGATAAGTGGCTGACAGTGATAAGTGTGTACGATTTCGTCCCTTCTAACAATTGCAATATAATTGCAAGACAATTCTATACAGATATTTTTATAAATGTATAATCACCCCAATTTACGACTTTATGACCCTTGCCTAGAGTGGACCTACTACACATCTTTTGAGGTTTAATGACAACTCGGGATTTACCATGGGCTCTCCTGCATGCTAAGATGGGAAGTGTGAGGTGATGGATACATAATGCAACATCACCAGTAGATGTCTCAAAATTGTATATAGTGCACCTTTAAGAGTAAAATGTCCTCCGTTGAGCCTATAAGCTTTTATATGTTTAATATGTATCCTCTGGATTTGATTTTGATTGTTCACAGTCTGCTGCCACCGCATTCGAGATCCATGTTCCAGATCACATTCATCCTCACAGACCACGAACCACAATCTCCTATCACCACAGTGATGAGGGCCGAGAAGCAATTCTTAGATAGCACTGATAGCATCTCCTGAAGAGGTTGGCATCTACGCAGCTGTAGCATCACTTACAGTGTATCAGAACTGGGGAGTCATTTTTCACAGAGAGGAGAACAAAGCACAAACTGACGGCTTTTCTCAATGGAAAAGGTTTGATGGATGGTGAGACACAGTCCTTTCAATCACCTACACTAGTATAGCTATTGAAAGTGCCTGCATTCATCTCAGTCATTACTCACCCAACCCTTCCTAGTTGGTGCTACATGCTATCGAAAACCATCTGCTGCATCAGGTTCATAATATAGTGGAATTCAGGGAATGGGGTTATGTGCTCAGCATTAGATTTAATGTTATGATGATTCATTCATTATATGAAACTTCCTATTGTCATTATGTCTGTGACCCTGTCACGTAATTGAAAGAAGAAAGCATTAATTTTAAGTGCAGTCCAGTTGGATATGAAGTGTCATTTATCATACAGTCAGTATTAAGTACCTGACAGCTGCAGGAGGTGTGCGGCTCCATAATATTGAACCTGTGAATATAATCTCATCACAGAGTATGTCACATTGAAAGTACAGTGCCAATTTCAGGTTTTATGGATTGTTGCATAGAGAAATAGGAGTATAATTCAGACTATTGACTGTTCAATTCTCCAGTCACTCTTATTTTTTACCGTGATGTGAACACAACACTGGAACTGTGTTGAAAAAGAAAATCCCACACATGCACTTTTAATTCCAACACAGCTCATACCTTTTGGTATATTCTAATGTATGGTATGTCCAACCATTTTGGATATACATACTGCATATTAAGCAAAAATCACTATTCTATTTAAAGGTGCAGTGTGTAAGATCATGTCAAGTTATTTTCGTCATTTCTAAATAATACTTAACAATTGCATACTGACATTGTCATGAATCGACTAAGTGTTCTATTTTTTCCCCCCATTAACCTTAAATGAGCCCATTAATGTATATTCACGTGAGGTGCAGGTCCTCTCTACAGGGGCTGCCATGTTTTTACAGTAGCCCACGGTGGACATTCTGTACCTACATACATAAATCTTTTGAGTTGTAATGACAACTGAAGTCTACCATATAGATTCTCCTGCATGCTCAGAATGGTGAGGGTGAGATGATGGCTACAACCTCTAGATATCACCAAATTTTACACACTGCACTGTATATGTTGTGGATGTTAAATTATGCAACAAAGCAGTTTTCATAATGCTATTTTCATTCGTCTGTGTTTGCGCACATGTGTGGGGGCGGGGGGATGCAGGAGCATGACGGTGGTGGTCATGAATGACTGTTTCTAACACTTATCTCCTCCTTGAGATCCCTATTCCACCCTCCAAGGCTCAAAGCTCCACCTCAGGGTAAAGTATACCGAATGGCTCTTAAGTCATTTTCTGCTTGATAACGGTGATTGGACAGTGCGATGAAGGATGGATGGTTATAGGCTCTCATGGTGTTCTAACATATATACACATACACATCTAACAATACCAAGCAACTACTCTGCTGGCAAAATTTGGGATCTTTTAATCCTGCATAAAAGGATGCAGGATGTGTGATGGGCATGAGGTATTTTTGTTTGATAACCGGCTGCTCAGATAGAGCCTGGAAAGATGAATATATTTTTTAGCTCCTGAGGTTTTTAGACCGAAGGTCAAATTCTTATAGACAAACTTTTATAAACTTGTGTTTCAACTAAGCTTCTTAGCCATAAACAATCAGGGTGAATCGTCTGTTAGAGAGTAATTGACACTTTTCTAATGTCAGAAATATAGACAACATATACAGATGGATATAGCATTTGTGACATCATCCATAGGTTTCTGCAGAGTGCTTATGAGGCTTGCTGTGGGGGGTTCACTTGTCGCCATGCATGCTTGTCCCAACGTAAACTGGAAAGTTGGAATCTCTATTCAGAATGATATATATCAGACTTGCAAAAGTAAACAGTCATTAGAAAAAAATTGTGATCACTGGTAATTAACCCTCATCCAGTGTTTGTGTGGAAGTGACTACACTCACCCATTTTCACATTAATATTATTAGTATTTGCTTGTGTCAACAAACCATTAACGACTGTATTGCAGCACCGGTATCCGGATATTTTGCCTTTTGCACAACTGGAGGAAGTGTCTGTGTTTTGCTTAGTTGCCATGACAACATCAAGAGCATTAACGCAGACCGCCAGCTGCTGATGAGTAAAAGCAGGCAGACAAGCGCAAGCTTAGCCTCGAGTCTCATGTCGTCCCCTATGAAATTATGATTTATGAAAAAAAAAAGAATATAATACAAAATAATATTTTGGAAATTGCAAAATCTGTGAAAGGTTCAGGGGCAGCTATGTTCTATCTTGTTCCACTGAATTCATATTCAAACATTCATATCTCTCCAGTATGGCTCTTTTTCCCTTTTAAATACTGGTTGAAAATAGACAAAATTATGGAAACTGGGGTATAAATACAAACAAAAATGTAGAGGGATCTCAGTGGTCCTTTGGGTTTGAGAGGTAGAAAAATGCAGTGTTATTATTTCTATTTTCATTATGAAAAAAAAATCCATGAACATGATGAAATTTATAATATCTTGCTGAAATCCCATTTGTTTATCCTCTTATTTTAAACTGCTAAACATCAAACCCATCATCCAACACATCACACACACAGTTGAGTTGAGTTGACCCCGTGACCTTTTTAGTAATTTACTGTTAGTGGGGTTACACAATCCAATGTTATTTATAAAGCCTCGGTACATAAGCGTTTTGGAGTCCTTTTCATATACAGTATGTGTGAATGGGTGAAAGTGTTGCTCATCAAGACTTGCCTGAGGTATGCACTTTCATTGAAGTTTCAACCTATATATGATGAACTCATATTACTCAGATCTGTGCAGGGGAAACTTTGTAGCCGGTGCAGTCAGACATAAAAAGTGAGGAATGCTGTCTGTGACCCAGGCCATTCTATCTGACTGCGCTCCCTCCTCTGTGTGGCTGCAGCTAATGAGAGCGACGGCTCCCTCTTGTAAACCTGTGGGAAAATCATCCCTAAGCTCCTGTGTTGGCTCTGAAAACAATCTGCTGTGCAAATTCCCAGAGACTGGACTCGGATGCCTCCTGTGTTGATTTACCTACATGCAGTGACTGGGGCAGTAACATGCTGTTTATTCGCTTGACCACTTCTCTACCTCTCTCTCTCTCTCTCTCTCTCTCTCTCTCTCTCTCTCTCTCTCTCTCTCTCTCTCTCTCTCTCTCTCTCTCTCTCTCTCTCTCTGTCCATCTGGATGTTTTCTCCTTTTGTTCAGCCCATCTGGGCTTCCCCCATTTATGCCTCTACCACTTTTCTCTGTTTTCTGAGTGAATTTATTTTTTCCTTTGGGCATTTCAGGGCGATTTCTTTTCGACTTTGTTGTTTTCTTCAGTGTATAAGATGTTAACCTGCAGGAGGATGAAGTGGAGAGGGAGTCTCAGCTCACCCACTCTGTTATGCAGAAAATGGGAAGGAAATATTGAAATAGGCTGCTCTTCTCTGCCTTAAAGCAATTTATGCACGTTTAGTTGGAATCGGATAGACACCTGAGAAGTATTATTAATTATGCATAAGTGGGGTCATTAATTTACTAGACTATACAATTGAATCACATACACACACACACACACACACACACACACACACACACACACACACACACACACGCACACACAATCTGCAGTACTGCTTGTGGAGTGAAAACCTAGCTTTTTTTTCTTTGCATAACCACTGCAGACAATGATAATGCATTATTATGCTGTTTAATTTTTTATGCTGTTGCATTTTATCTTTTGATTAACTTCTATTCATGCATTTTATTACCGTTTCATTTATGTTAATTGCTAAATCGGCTGCAAACATCTTAGATTTCAGAGCTGCATGGGACTGTGTCCTGGCCTAAACCTCCCACAGGTTAGATCTCAGGGCCGAGGACTGAGTCCTGGTCGAAACCTCCAAGAGGAGAGGTTTCGAGAGGTGACAAGGAGTCGCAAGTGTGATATAGGCCATCACGGCCTGGACCCTTGGCCTACTGCATTTTGGGGTGTGATATTTTTGAGAAGTAGTCCGAACCGAAATCTCTGACAGAGCAGGTTTTTAACTTAGCCTAATCTTTAAATAAATATATTTTATTGTTGTTTTATCTCTTTCCCTTCTTGTCATGTTTCTAAATGCGCTTATGTTCCTTTTAGTGTTCCTTCTTTTATTGTAAAGCACTTTGAGCTGCAATGTTTTCATGAAATGTACAATACAAATAGCGTTTATTATTATTATTATTATTATTGTTATTATTTCATATACATATATGATGACCTTCTAAATCAGGGGTGTCAAACTCATTTTCAACGAGGGCCATGTCAGCTTTATCATTGCTCTCAAGGAGCAGGTTTTAATTGTGGGACTAAATGTGATTACTACCTAACCTATTGTAAAGTAGCTATCTTCATATTTTTTTTTATTATTTATGAATCTATAATTTATTTAAGTTACAAATATTGTACATGTATTTCCATACATGTTATACCTGGAAACACACTGAATATATTGCTACTCATAAAAAGTGGCATGTGTAATTCATGAGTTCATGGGCAATTTATGCTTTAGACAATCATATACCTTTAAGCTCTCGTGGGCCATATAAAATGATCTTACAGGTCACATTTGGCCTGCGGGCCATTCCTTTGATGCATGTGATCTGTGAGTTCGAATTTTAGCCACAATGAAATAACCAATAGCCAAGAGGGCGGATTTATAGGATTTATATAACGCTTTATGAAGTCTTGAAGACCTGTCAAAGTGCTTTACAATACCGTTTACATTCACCCAATCACACAAACATTCATACTGTGTATCTATTTGCTGCATGTGTCTATGAGTTCATGGGACAATGTGGGGTTCAGTGTCCTGCCCAAGGACACCTCAGCATATGGAATGGGGGGAGGCAGGAATCGAACCTTCTCAGCCACAGATGTGTTGGCTTCGCTCTGGCATGGTGAGGTGTGTATATATGGGGACATTATAAACTCTTTCTGCTACATTAGAATCACATTACATGTGACACTGATGCAATTGCTACATTAAGGCTCCACCCAAGTCACCTCACATAATAGATGAAACAGGCTGACGGAGACATACGATTACGGTGAGGGATGTCTCACATTTTTGCCTATGGACTAATCACTCATTGTACATTTGTGTTTTGTAGACAATACCAGTCCATTTGAATAAATACAATCAGTTCCCTTATGGGAACAGTGGTTCAGTGGTTAGAGCAGTCGCCTTTGGAAGCAAAAGGTCACCGGTTTGAATTCTACTCTGACCCTGCTGCAGTGTCACTGTACCTGACACTGGTCCTGCCAATGGCCCAATAGGTACTGGTAGAAATACCCTGCGACCCGGATTACTCGATAAGCGGTTGAGGATGAGATGAGATGAGCTCCCTTATACTCAGAAATACAGAAAAACGTTTCTAAAATGGGACCTTTATTTTGAAGGCTAAGAAAGCAAGGGGGAGGGGTCGGGCACTTTGAACGGAGGCTACACGACATAGCTGGGCCTCCTTGCATGTAAAAATCAAGCATGACCGAATCACACACACAGGAAACTGAGGCATTTCAAAATAAAAGCAAATTTCCACTATTTTTTGTTGTATAAAACAGTCCTGCTTATATACTTGACTCTGCGGACCACATAAAACAATGATAAGTGGCGGATGTAGCCCACAGGCCCGGAAATGCCCCTAATAAGTACTTTTTCCAAGGAAAGTTTGGGGTTCAGGGAACGTTTTCTGAAATCATGGGGTGAATGAGAAAAGTTCCTGCAGTGTAAAAGTGACTCTTGATGATAAACTGAATGTCTGTAGATGTCTCGTTGAAGCCCTATACCAGAAATGCCAACGCCTACGTTGTGGCGTGAAGTGTGCCTCCCACTTGTGATTACACAGCGGCACACACATTGATGCATGATGCTCACCTCCATGCATCTGCAAAGTATGTACCTACGGGGTAGAGCAGCTGTAGAAGCAGAAATTGGGCGTTTCACTGAGCGATGGTGCTCTCAACCTCTCGGCCAACAATGTATCATTATGGATGTCAGACATGAGACAGGTGACAAAATACACTGCAGCACTGCTGGCAGCCTGCAGGGCTCCTTTGGGAAGTGCCATGCCATTCATCCTGAGCAGCAAGCCCCAACATCAGTTTAGACTGCAGAGCCGCTTAACCCTGCAGCGATGAGTTTAGGTGGTCCCCACAGCTGGAAGAGCTGGAGCCGCCACGTGAGTGACAGACTAAGAATGGAGGGATTACCGTCCCTTCTGTTTGAAAAGCAGCTTCTTCTCAGCCTAACCAAGCTCTGGCTCTTTTCTCTTTTGTGGGATTTTCCAATTACCTGCAGCACCCGTATCATAATTCTGGAAGCCAGGTGAGATTGAAGGTCAGATATAAGAGGAGTTTGTTTATGTGCATGGGCATCTGAGCACTCCTATCCCCTCTTGACAGCTTTATAGATTTTTGGATGTATGTGCCATATACTATTATTTGTGTAGCTGCCCCAAAGCAACAGAGATAAGGTTAAAGCATTGCAAATCCATACAGTAGGTCCCCACAGCTGCACAACAGAGGCTGCAGTATTGAGTGATATTAATGTTTATCACTTTATTGATATAGTTTAACCTGGCTACATCGCCATGGTAACTCATGCTGGAAACTTGTTCTGGAGTAGGTTATGTACTCATTTCAGCTCCGCCTCTTTCACTATGGCGATATAGAGCAGATACAAACTGGATGAGCTGGGTCCGATGTGTTTTCTTTTCCCACTTTGTGTTTATAAAACTGCCCTGACACTGATTACTACAGACACGGTTAAAAGGTGCAGTGTGTATGATTTTGGTCATTTTTGTCACTTCTAAAACGATTACAAAATTACATACTGACATGTTCAAGAATGAACAATCATCCAAAGGTTTTGTTTCTTTTCCATTACCCTAAAATGATTCCAATCTTACACACTGCAACTTTAAGTTAGAAATGTGTACAACCAATCATTTCCCACCAATATTCCTCTCTTTATTTGATGTTATGGGATGTTATGAGGTGCAGTTTAAGGTGCAGTGTGTAAGATTTGTCACTTCTAAAAAATTTACAAAACAATTACATATTGTCATTTTCATGAATTTATAGTCACCTAAATGTTTAATATTTTGCCATTAGGGTTAAATGATTCCATTAATGTATATTTACATGCCAAGTGGGTCCTCTCTAAGGGGGCTGCCATGTTTTTACAGTAGCTCAGAGTGAACATACTAAACATCTTTTGAGTTTTATTGACTACTGAGGGCTACCATAGGTTCTCCTCCATGGTCAGAAGGGTGAGGTGAATGATACAACAGGGAACTTCACCTCAAGATGTCACCAAATCTTACACACTGCACCGTTAATGCAGAGTAGTGGTGCATATGAATGCCCCTTTTTATGTTAAAGAGCACAAATGAAGCCTTAATTTAACAGAGACCGTCGAAAACCACCTATCTGATTCCAGTCATCTCTGACTGAGCGTTCAGGTTTTGTGGAGCCATATCATAAAGAAAGGCTGGATCTGTTGAACTGGCTTCATCTTCCAGATATCTGGAAGGGGAAGGGCTGTAAAGATAATCATACACTGTCAACACTTTTAATTACCCCCAGGTCCAGTTGACCTGACAGCACATGTGTAATATATAAATGTGTGAGGGGTGTATGACATGCAGCCACTGATAATATGTTCTTTTATGTGTTCTTAATGGATAATGAACCAACTAAGGTTAAAGAGATTAGTAGTCAGTTAATCAATTTACGTAGACCCAAATATCACACCGGGGTAACTCATAAACTCAAGGGTAACTCATAAACTCTTAAACATAGAGCATGGGATGCTGTACTTCAAATATACATTGCCAACTGAAATAAACATAACTGCTGCTAAACAGGAGATTGGTCTTGTCGGTCTCTCATCTAAATTCTGTAAATTAATTTTATTTCACAGCTTTGTTGGAGAACTAAGTTTGGCAGAATACGTTTTTTGACTAGGTTCTATGCCCTGACACCACGTCCGCTGTATCTCTCTTTTAAAGGAGTACTAAGAGACTTTCCAATAATGCTTCTTTAGCGACACCTTTATACAATCGCTAAGTGCACCTTTAGAACTAGTGATTCTACGTGTAGGAATCAAATAAACGTTAAAACTAGAAACCACTTGCCAATGTGGGTAAATACCGGTGTGTTCAGGGTTGCACAATAATGTACATCTGTAACCATTACTGAAACTACATAATGTATGTTTCACCATACCAAATGATTTCCACATAAAAGCATGGTACGGAAAGAATGGAAACAGAGAAAAAGTAAACAACAGAAAATTAGGCTGATTTTCCCCTTCAGACAAATGGTCTCCTTATGATTCTTTTTCCAAAGGACAAAAGCTCTTCTCTCATTTCTTAAGAAACATTGTGTATCTGTGTGCATGTGTGGACATCAGCCCGCTGTGATAAGGCAATTCAAATGCTGCCACTTGAATTCCACAGCCAGTCATTAGAGAGAGCATTCTCTGGCTGGGAAGTGATGTATGGACTTGTTTGCCGTGGTCGGCCATGTGCTTAAATTTCCATTTGGCAGAGTGGACCAGAGAGTGGACAGGGAGAGATGAGGGAGGGAATTGTAATTTCACATCCAGCCCTTCATTGCACAGAATGGAGGTGGGATCCATTTTTCAAACTGGATGAACAAAACAATAAATAAAAGGCTAAATGTAGCAAATTGAGGTATGACTAACTACATATTGGATTAGATTATGTCGACCCTTGGATACATTAAATGTATCAATTGTTGATATGTTTCCAAATTTCATTGAAAATTACACTAATACAATCTAAACAGAGCTTAAAGGTGCAGTATATACGATTTCAGTCATGTTTGTCTTTACTATTGGTAGAAAAAAAATATCACAAAATAATTACATACTAACATTTTCATAATCACCTAAATGTATTGTGTTTTCCCATTACCCTTAAATGAGCCCATTAATATATATGTACATGAGGAGCAGGGACCATGTTTTTACTGTAGCCCAGAGTGGATATCATTCCTAAGCATGTAATGTGCACCTCCCCACATATTCTTACAGAACAATCAAGGCTTGGATGCAAATGCACGAGATGGAGCCAGGCAGATTATTAAGAGTATTTACTGTCTCTTAGGAAAGGCAAAATAAACAAGAGTAACAGGCTCAACGGAAATATATCTACTATCTTGACGTATAAACTATTAAGGTTCCCAACTAACTACACATAAATTACTCAAGTGATGAGACAACTAGGCATGGTAGACAACATGGCAAGAACATGACGCATGATGAACGATGCACTGGCAACAGACAAATGGAGAGTGGAGCTTAAGTAGGAGAGGGAACCAGGGCCAGGTGCTGTCAATCAGGGAATCACCACAGGTGCAGACAATCAGGGAATCAGACCAGACACAGACGAGACAGACAGGAAACCCAAATCCTCTCACCAAAATAAAACAGGCAGTGCACAAGACACAAACTAAACCAAAGCGCACAAAACAAACCGAGCTGATGATGCATGACACATATTTAACAATGCATTTTGAAACAGCTGGAAACAGCTGCAGTGTATGCGTCTGATGGCTTTTGGATTTTGTCCTCTGTATATCTGGTTGTATCCTCTTTGCTGTCTTTGCTTTTAAGTAACTTTAGACTATGCAGTTGTGTAGGATGCCACTTGCTGGACGGGGCATGCCCTAAAAAAAATGACGTTACAACTAAAACAATAAATAAAAGAAAATAAATAATTTTAAAAAAAAAGAAAAAAATAAACAACAACGCTAGTGTGTGTACACAGAGGGGTGGGGGATGAGGAGGCACCAAACCATAATCTTCCCTAGGGTTTTAAAATGGCCGGCTCTGACAATATGATTCCTGCTAGCATTAAGTTAGTGAGGAAAACTGATGGAAACTTTGTGACATGGATGAGGTATCAATATCCACCAACTTGTTAATATGGACAAATAAACGTTGACTGTCTGCACTGTGGTTTAACTTTAACTTACATTCCTATGTACAAGAATGCTATGGAGAGAAGGCAACAGTTGCTAAAAATGCTAAATAATCTATGTACTCTTTTTAATTTATTCATTTCTTATCCATGTTGGCATATTCGGCACAGTTACACTTGCATGACTTGTTTCACATGACTTAATTTCCCTTTTGCGCACGGATACTAACATGTACATTCAATCAAACAAATACCTGTCAATCTACTACATGGTATATAGCATTGAAACATAGATACAAAAATAGAAACAAGAATAATATTATTTTTATCACTATTCAATCACTATTCAAAAATAAACAATTACAATGCTGTTGTTATGAAGCTTTTACACAGCTTTCAATACCTTGTGCACAATGGGAGACCGCTGTCACAGTAGAATGAGATAAGTCTTGATAACGCTTCTATAAATGAATGCAAGAACGCCTTGAAAATGCCTTTCAGAGACAAAAGATGAAAGACTGCACTCCATTTTTATGTTAGATTTTAGTCATTCATTCTTGAGTGTCTTTCATTCAGCAAACAAGTCAGCCCCAAAATACTTCGCTTTGTTTCCAATTTTTATTTGAGTTTCATTTTTTTCTTTAGAAGCAAACAAGATTATTTCCCATATCAATCCTTGACTTTCTTTTCAGCGGTGCTTTGATAAGGCTCCGAACCCCTGAGCCAAAACCCATATTTTTTTTCCTACGCCCAAAGCTATTAATTATCACGAGTGCACTTTAGTAAAGGTCAAACACTGTCCTGCTAAGTTGCGTGTGTGTGTGTGTGTGTGTGTGTGAATTCTCACAATTTTAACTCACAATACTGTTATGGGGGCTGACATCTCACAATCACAACACAGTTCATTATGGGGACAAAACTCAAATCCCTGTGATGTAAATTACTGAATTTGAAGGTGAAATCATAGTTTGACGTTACAGTCCATGTGAAAGATAAGATGAAGCAGCATTTTACAACCGATGAGATTTAATTAATAGCAGGAACAGTGACGATGTTACACCACCATGTTTTGTTTACAGTAACAAAGAATGAACAAATCTAACCTAGATATTTAATTATAACTGAAGACAATTACTGTAAACAAAACATGGTGGTGTAACATGGCAACCACAATTTTCTTCAGGCTTGGAATGTCAGTGTCAGGGATATTTTTCTTCCACGTGCAACTTCACCTCTAGCTGTCATATGTTGGTGTTCTTTTTTCTTTTTTCTATGGGGATTTATTCAATAATTACTTTTAAAAACCTCAGCTAGTTTTGTTTTGTTATTATTTTAAAGTCGTCATATTATGCTATTTTCCACCAATTTGTAATATCTCACAGAGGTCCTTACTAAGTGTTGCATGGTCAAAATACACTGTATGTACACATATGCGTATGTTTGAGAGACAGTGTCTGTGAATATGACAGGAGACAAACACGATACAAACATCAAAGTCAGAACACCATTATCTTTATTATTGTAATTATATCAATAGTAAAATGAAATAACACTCTAGAAGAACATATGTACATTCAATAGAATTGTCTGATGAGAATGTGGAAACGTTACTGTGATTATATCTGGCCTGAATTATATTTTTTAAAGTCTTCTTTACAATAAAGTGGCAAAGCTTTATTATGTTAAAAGCACAGACATTGTGCATAAGGACTGACATGCACTGTATCAACCAAAACAATGAACAGCAAATTTGCCAATATCTAACCTATGTACATTTTATCAGAGGTGACAAGTCATGTGTCTATTACAGTTGATAAACTGTGGTGAGCTGTGTTTCAGTGGACAAACAAACACCAAAAATACACCATATAAATGGTTCCATATCCTTTTCAACATCATTAATGCTATCATCTGGTCCTATGGATGATGAGTATATGTTGATGATATTGTACCTATAGGAATTGGAAACTGGACCTAGGGAAATTTCCATGAGCCACAATGATTTGTGTGTATGTATAATGATGATTAGCAAATGGAAGCCACATAGCGAAATTGGCACATATCCATTGCAGATATCACATTGAATGATGGCTTTACACATTTGCAATATATGGATTTTCAAATATCCCATGAAGTCGACCACTGCTGGCCTGCATTTCAGGCAGCGTTGCCTCTCACCAAATAGGCCTCTTTGAATTCATACCAAGGCCACACCTTATGCAAAGCATTGCATGCATCAAGGTTTGGCATACACACACACACACACACACACACACACACACACAAATATATATATATATATATATGTATACACTTTGGACTTGTATGCTAGATAAGTGGGTGACTGGCAGGTTTCATCCATCAGTCCAAACAACAGAAAACACAGAGAAGCTCATTATTATATTACAATATATTGTGTGAGATTTGGTGGCATCTAGAGGAGGAATTACCTGTTGTATCCATCACCTCACCCTCACCCTTCTGAGCATGAAGGAGAACCTATGGTAGACTTCAGCTGTCATTAAAAATCAAAAGATGTTTAGTATGTCCATTCTGCGCGAATGTAAAAAACATAGAGAATATCCCCATTGAGAATACTCGCTCCTCATGTATTTGTGTATATATATTAATGGGCTCATTTAAGCATAACAGAGAAAAATAGTACATTTAGGTGATTATGAATCCATGAAAGTGTCAGTACGTAGTGATATAAGTGACAAAAATGACCAGAATCCTAAACACTGCACCTTTAAGTGGTCCAAATCTATATGCCATTTCATATAAGCAACTATGATAGTGAACCATATTGAGGGTCTTGAGATATGGAGGATAGTGACTCATAGTGAGAGGCCACAGGTTGTAATCTGACCTGAGCCGCAGCACTGAGGAATATATAATATTATAATATAAATAGTCTTGGGTACATGAGGCACCAGCTCCCCTCAGGATGAGCAACATAGCACCCAAAGGGCAAGTGAAGTTCATCAATATTATAGTTTGTGAGGAAACACAAAAAAAAGAAGAAAACAAACAAACCATGACCTCTACACTAAACCATAGATATTATGTATTAGACTTCTCACAGTATACAAGCTGTCTGTCACTTCTCATAGAGGAAAACCTGACCAGTTGTGATGCATCCAAAAAGCACTGGCCTTCATAGTCCTGAGTTAATGTTGATGTACCAGGGTAGAACATTGCATAACAAGAATCTGTGCACTTCTAAATAAAGGTGATGGCTAGCTGAGGTATGGCAGTAGTTAAGGCAACCATGTTCTTAAGCTGGTGGATCATTGGATAACATGAGTGTATACATCTTTATGGTTTGTTCTACCTTGACAGGTAAACCCACCTCATGCTCCAGTCAACCAGTGATGTTTGTCACTTGCAATTAGATTACAGGCCATTTGGTTTCAAGCATACTAAAGTCTAAAGGTACAGTGTGTAGGATTACATGACATCTAGTGGTGAAGCTGCATGTTCCAGATGAAAACCCTTTTGACCCATCCTGCCTTTCCAGAGAGAATAGGAGAATCTATGGTAGCCTTCATGTACTCCAAAATGCCAGGTCATAGTTATTGGAAATTGAATGTCTGATGAACGGAATTGAAATAAATGTCACACCCATTTATCAATATCAAATGCAGGTCTGAGGTTTTCTTCACCCCTAAATGATTATTGTCTGCCTCACTCATATTAGTGAAAGCTGACATTGGGAATAAATCATAAGATGGATAAGCTGACATCATTATCGGGGTTACTAGGATGTAGAGAGCAGAGGGAAATGCATTTCAGGTTGGTTCCATTGTACAGTTATAAAAAGAGCCGACCCATTTCAAAATATTCTGTCAAGTTGCTGTGGCTGGCTCATGGTTATTTCAGTCCCATTTATCTGATCCTCCTCAGGAATCCCTGTCTGCTGCTCTCTTTTGCTAAGATTGTGTCACATCCTCCTTCCCACATCTCTTCCTGCCACGATCCGTCAAAACAGCTGCTGGTGGGAAAGCGCTGCAGGAGCAAGAGCTTCTCTGCCTCTACACACCTGACTATGTGATGTAGGTGAGTGTTTGTGTGTTAATGCAACAATCTTTCTGCACAAACACTGTAACCAAATATATTTATTATTGTCTTCATGATGACGCTGAGACACACTGTGACTACATCAACGTGCAGTATCACCGACAGGATAGATGAAGACAACAAGCACTTTGAAAGAAACAGACAGAAAAGAATAAACAAAACTCCAAATTGAAAAAAAGTTCCTTCTTCTTTTTTTATAATGTAAATGTCCTTCATTTCCCTGCAATTATCTATTTACACATCAGCTGTGCAACACACTGACTGCAGTACTGCACTGGACTTAGTTATGCATTTAATGTGGTGGCAGAAAGAAAATTGCAAACCTTAAAGGTGTAATGTGTAAGATGTTGTCATTTCTGTAACTTCCAAAACTATTCCAAAACAATTACATACTGACATGTTCATTAATCTATAATCACCTAAATGTTAATTTGTTTCACCCTTAAATGAGCCGCCATGTTTTTAGAGTAGTAAAAGTGAACGTACTAGACATCTATTGAGCTTTAATCACAACTGAAATCTACCATAGATTCTCCTATATACTCAGAGGGGTGAGGGCAAGGTGAAGGATACAACATGCAACCTCACCTCTAGATGTCACCAAATCTTACACACTGTACCTTTAACAGTTACTTTTTGAGGCAATAAATGGATAACTACATGTTGTTATTTTTTTCTTACAGTACTAAGCAAAACTGGGTGTTTATGGTGACACCTGTGGCAGTGAATTGGCGTTGCATGTATGCTTGCACAGCTTTGCTCTCATTGGATGTAAGTAAGAATAAACAAGCAGAGTCAGGATCAACAAACTGTGACCTGTCTGTGAGACCTGCAGTTGCTCAAAACTCCATTTTGGAGCTATCATGCATTGATGCTGCAGTATCAGAGCTGGCTAATTAGCTAAGCCACCAGCACATGGGACCATATGCTTGGAGGAGAGTGCACACATTGTGTGTGTGTGTCACACCAGTTTGAGGCAAGAGAATGTCATTTGCAACAGCTTGTTTACTCATTGATTTTGCAAGGTGTCTTACAAACAAACAAAAAAGTTGTATATTGCCCCTGCCATATTGAGACAATTACTAAATGGCAGTGCTGAAGCATTGAGATGTCTTTAAATAGCAAATTGACATTTAGTAAACTGACAATACTGAGGACGACATCTAAGACTATAACTATTTTATGTGATGTCATTTTCACATGATGGATTTTGTGACATCTAGTGGTTAAGCTGCAGATGACAGCCAATGGAATGTCCGCTCTCCACCTCCATAACCTTATAAGTGTGTAGAGAAATCAAGGTAACTCTAAGACATGAAAAGTCCACTCTAGATCCAGTCTTGCATTTGTCCTCCTGCGGGCTACTGTTGTGGCGCAAAGTGGTACTTCAAAGCTAAGAATAGCTAACGGATTAGTTTTAATGTGTTTGCTCTACTGTCACCAATGTTTTTTTTGGAGAAAGAATATGAATAATGGAATGCAGCCACCAAAACTTGCCAATCCCGAAATGTCTCATCTGCTACTTTGTCTTCACAATTCTTTTCATTTAAATAGATGTACTTCTAAATTGCTGAATATTCGATTAAAGACATTAAATCCTAAAGAGTGGTGAGGATGGAAGGTTATTTTTCAGGGCAACTTTGACACAAGGAGGAGAAATTCCATCTCTGTCCAATCTCCTTTTCCAAATCCAGAATTTCAGATAGTATCTTACTGAGAACAGCAGAGAGAGGAATTTCTGCCAGAGGCCATTGCTACATTGTAGTATGTTTTATTCATATTAGTCTTTATAGTATTATCCAATCTTTTTATATTTATTATGATATTTTATTATACGTTTTTTCTTTAAAATACTAAAGTAGCAGAGATATTCCTACTGTCCAACACCGCACATGTATGAATTACTAGTCCGATGAAAACATGTACATGTAGAAACATTGTAGTATAGATATAGATATAGATATACAGTATAGATATAGATATAGATATAGATATAGATATAGATATAGATATACAGTATAGATATAGATATAGATATAGATATAGATATAAAATAGATAGATAGATAGATAGATAGATATAGATATAGATATATATTTACATCATATAGATATCTTATAGATCTTTCACATTCTACCATTCTAGCCATTTTTTTTACAAACTTATAATTGAAAAATTATTGGAAACACAACACCTCACAATAAAATGTGTAAAGTTTGGCATAATTTGACAGTGGTCTAACAGTGACCTCTTGACCTCCACATGATAATGGTGACCCCAGGGCTGGATTGGTGTCTGCACTGTTTCCAGCCCTGTACCAGAACATCAGTTGGACCAGTAAACATGGATAGGCCTTTTTTCAGTTCAGGTGAAGTGTATTCCACCGCTGCCTTCTCAGTATGCTGTCTCTTTGACGATGTTAGTGGAGAGGGTATGGTTACTGGAGATACTGATGGAGTGGCGGGTGAGGGGGTGGGGGTGCCTCCGGGGTGTGTGTCGGCACGGCATGCAGATGTAGCGCAGGGTGGAGAAGAAGATCTGGCGGTAGGTGGCTGACACCAGGTTGTAGAGAATGGGGTTGATGGCGGAGCTGACGTAGAACAGGACGTTGGTCAGCATGTAGAAGTAGTGGTAGAAGTCATACAAGTCACTGTCAGACAAAGGGACAAAGAGCAACATTGTTATTCAAGGAATATTTAACATGTATTATAACGTAATGCATAATTAGATACGCTCATTTGCATTTTACATTATTCTTGACTTTATTTTTGAGTGCATTTGTGTATATATATATATATATATATATACATATGTGTGTGTGTGTGTGTGTGTGTGTGTGTGTGTGTGTATGTATGTATATATTTTTTTGCAATAATACATTTAATTAAATATGTGAACAAGTCGATAATGATACTGTGGTGCAGTGCGACAGATAAGAGTTATAGTATTAGTGTAGCACCAGGGCAGATGATTTTCCATGGAACATACTGTGGCACATACTGCATGTGCCTTCACTGCTTGTGTTCTCATCTCCTCCAGGATAATCTGTGCTCTCATGAGAACACCCACTGTTGTATTTCTTTCAGTGCACATCCAGAGGAATTGGTCACTAAATAGAGGGGAGTGTATCAAGGGCAACAAGCGACAAGACAACAACACGTGCTAACATAAGATGGCAAAGGCAAAGGAATAGTTCAAAAGTCATAACATGTCAATATGTTTGAACTCATGGCTTAGACACTCCTGACCAGAATCTGGTGTATTGATCCGTTCTGCTGAAGCAAGGAGCAAGGGTCCATGAAGTCAATGATGTGTGTGTCTGTCTGCATACACAGACACCATTAAAGATGAATGGGGACAGGATTGAAAAGGGACAACAGGGGTGGTATGACCTTTTCATTATATATACTCAGGCTATTCTGTGCCATTTATTTATGTAATAGAGGATGACACATGAGCCATGAGTCTTTGCCTGGGTAGAGTTGTGGCTGTTGAAGAGAGGCAACTTTCATTGTACCCACGCACGCAAACATGTGGTGGTCCCATGTTTCATGCACACCAGTTTCCTCTTCATAGGGGTTCAGTCTAGTTGTTGGCCGTTGACCAAAAAAGGGAAGTGATCACAAGACAAAAAAAAAAAAAAAAGGTTCAACTCGTTGTTTACAGCTCCCAGCCTCCTCAGCACACACTGATTCCCCCTGATCCCAACACACATTCATCTGCACTGGATGCTTCTTGGCATGGAATCAGCAAAATCCATGTAGTGCTTTCTCAGCCTCCTGTGGAATTATTGTCTGTTTGCACAGTTAATCTTAGACTTAGGCAGCGCTCTGCTTCAGTCCTTGTTGTGCATGCCAACACTGTTGTACAAAGGAGAATTTGGACCACGGGATAAAAGGAAATGAATGGAATTTTTTTTTCACTTTGCCCTTTGAGAAAAAAAGCTTAATTGTTGAGAACAAAGTCAACTTGACTGAAAAAATAAAAGATGATTTTATTGATTTTTAGAATATTATCAAAATGTCAGAGAGAAATGTCAACTCTATAAAATGAGCATAGCCCATATTCACAATCCACATTATGTCTCACAGGACTTATTAAGGTGCACCATCATCTGCCCTTAATCATAGTCTATAGTCACAGTTTATTGTCATAGTCAGTGCTGCGGAAATATCTAACAGGGCAGGTGCTCAATGTCAAGACCGCCGGTCTATATTATCAAACTGTCTAATATGTCAAGGTGCAAAAGGGGCAGGTACTTTAGCCTACTCCGGCCCCCCTGCTGCATGTGCCTGAGACCACTTTCATTATAGTTCACAGTTGGCTGCCTGCATGATCATAGTCCTTGATCAAATTCCATGATTAACCATCACATTCTCATGGACAGCTAACACCCTTGTCACAATAATCTATCCACCATCATGATCATGAATCTAGGGTCTTGATCCACCATCAGCATCCTAATTCACTATCTCACATCACATCAATACATGGTCGAAAAAATATGTGTAAAACAATAATGTATCATTTCAGGATCCACTCTGTAGAGTGAGCAACATAAAGCAGTTGAAATAATGAATCATCACCTGTGACCAGCTTTTCACCATTTATGTTCAAATAGAAAAATTGCATCAGGAGTTGCTTCAAAGTTTGCACAGCAGTGATCTTATCTGTCAGAAAACACAGTGTAGTATACACTCTACCTGGTGCAGATGGCATTATATGAGCATGTGTGCATCTCACTTGTAAAAGCCATACAATAAACACAGACCTCTCTTACACCGTCAGTTAACACATAGTATCTATTGTCCCTCCCATCAACATTAGATGTTTTCAACAGCTGGACGACCTCCGGTCAATAAACAGCACTTGATTTATCAGGTGCATACGACCCAGGTTTATTTACTGCCTCAAATAAAAGCAGTGAGGTGACGTATATGAGGTGTGGAAATTGATGTGACCCATTTAATGTTTACCAGATAACAGCTTTTTAAAGCTAACCATATACACATGCATATATTTGCCCTGCACATTTAGTGTAGTGTTAGCTTGTTGATGCTCTGCAGCTACTTCAGAATGATCCTTGGTCATTAGTGAGTCCTCGTCAAACAGTTCACTGTCACCTTTTTATTAGTAGCAGCAGTATAGAGTTCTATTAAAAATCTTTGTGTTCATCCTGCCTGCATTGTCAGCAGTCAATAATATATTTTCTTTTTATCGAAGTTTGAAATTGAGCATAATTAGGATGTGGCCTCTTAAGTGACACCTGGGCCCACTATTCACATTCTGTGGATCCTGTGACAGCAGCATGGGCCCACCCTCAGCTCTAACTGTGCTCCCCATTTTGCCCGTTTTTGAATGAACCAGGCAGTGGCAAGATGGCGCGCGCACAATAAGCCTCATAAGCACCCTGCAAAAACCTATGACCTATGGTTCACGGACACTATGTCCATCTTTATACACAGTCTATGGCGTGGGTGCACCAATTACATAGTCAAAAGCCAACACAAGTTCCTACACTATTTCTAATGTGATGCAGTGACACACTATCATCTCTCAGAAGTTCACATATTGCATGAGGGTTTGTAGCAAAGGCGGCATTCTACATCTTTTGTTTCATCGCTCAGATTAAGATGCAATACTAAGGAGAGGTGATGAGTAGATTATAAGGCAGGTTACCATGGTAACATTTTCACTAAGCCAACACCGAGCTCTACTAGTACTGTTGTTGTTTTCCTCCTCACATCATTTGTTTCCAATGTATTCAAGGTGTTAAACTAGACTAGGTACTGGCAATGGGGGAAAAAAGTTTTCAAAGTATTTTCCACTTGGTATTTGAAAAAAAGAAGCCAATTTTGAGGTAAAATGACTTATTCTTTCATCTGAAATTCTGCAAAAGAGGGTTGTCCTTTACGATTGCAGGATTTATCTCATGCTGTCCTATACTGCCACGCTGATAATGTTTCCTGCAGGGTCTGGGATGCTTGTGGCAACACACTGGGAGAATAATGACAGTACTTTTCTCTCAGTAACGACCCCCACTGCTGGCGTGATGCAGAAAACATTGCAACGATGCAGCATCAGACAATCCAATGGTGGATAGTGATCTGCTGTTGCTTATTGATGTGATGCAATAAAGAAAAGTCTCATGAATGTGTAATGGAACTAATCATAACCAAATCTAGTATTACAATTCAGTTCTTGGTGTAAATTGGAGTGTAAAGATAACAAGGTATAGAAAGATTATCAGGTTGCTGATAAAACCCAGATTATGTTGATCATGCTTGGTTACAGAGAAAATACATGTAAGATGCAGACGGATAAAACAGAGGCATTTATCTATAGTCACAGGCAGATAAGCCATATGTTCAAATGCCAGAGCAGCGTCGAGGAACTGAAAGATGGCGTGATTTTATCTGAGGTCTCAAAAGTTCTCCTATGATTAAAAATGATGACAGACACTTCTGCTTATGTTGAAAATATTATAATGAGGGACTAATAAAAAAAAATCAAATTTTGAATAAATATGTAGTTAAAATTCTAATGTAATATATTAGAACATATAAAGGTGACTGGGAAAACTTGCAGAATTTGCAACACACTGCCACAGTGGGAACCAACGTGGAGCCAACAACAGCCAGGTGGACTGAGGAGGTCCAGTCAGTCACCATGCTCAAATATTGAAACAGTATAGCAAAGGGGCCGCAGTGAGTAGATGACAAGGCTCCACAGCCATTGTCCCCCTCTAAGAGACAGCACTGGAGCCTTTGATTAGGGGTGACAAAACTGGCTGTGACAGTGTGTGAGGGCGGAGTGACGTGCCTGGATTTCTACTTGATACTTCGATTGCTCTGACCATTGATCGTGTTTTTACATCTGTGCATACGTGGAGTCGCAATGTGAGTGGAAGACTAACAAAATTCTACAAACATGGCACGCAGCAGCGGAGAATCACAAAGAGCCACTTGTGGAGTGGAGATGTTGGTGTGGACATCGCAGTGTCTTGGTTTGGGTGCTGCTCATTAACTTAGAGCCAGTCCATCATGACCGGAGTGAGGACATCTCTGTGCTCACTGTGCCGTTAAGATTGCTCCGAGCTCGGCAGTAGCTGTGGAACGGCACTTGGCCAAAAAAACGAAACTAAAACATAACCCTCCCTCAAGGGAAGAGAGGAGAGTTCAATCAAGCATATAATATAATTAAACAATGTTTATTAATACACCACAGCACAGTTATGTTCAACAAGACATGACTGGATGTTTTGAAAATAACAGGAACTTTGTGTCTTGGGTCATTACATACATACGTCCTCCAAAAGAAATCTGACAACTGAAGGGGCTTAAGTAAACCAGGGTTTTTACATTATCTGATAACTGAGGTGCATGTAAATCCAGATATCTGATTATTACAGTTATCTGATTTCTACCATCATGTAAACCGGCTCACTGTTGAACTGTTAATGCCGATGCCTCTTGTCCTTTTTTTTCAGGGGGCTGCAGAGGGAGTCTGAGGCACTTGAGAGAAAGCTGGGAAATGTATGTTGATGGGTTTGTTCTGAGAAATTTCATGTCACACTCTAACTTCGCCCCCGCCCCAGCCCTAATATTTCATTTCTTGGTTGCGCTGCTCTTCTGTGGTGTCTCCTGCTGCAGATGGAGAGCAAACAGGTGAGCTCACAGATGTGTTGTTTGTTTGTAGTTTGCCACCTAAGAGGTATAACCGAGGGTCAACCTCCGGAGCAAACAGATGAAGCACAACAGGAAATTAAAAAACGTACAGTTCATAGGGAAACCACTGGGGGCTGACTCCAAAAGAGAGCAAATCTCCATGGCCTCCCATGTTAAAATGATCAAATTTAGAGGTGAATTAAACATGTTTAAAGTCTGGTACAAACTTCGGTTTTGGTCTCCTTCATATTTCCCATGACAACTGTATGGCAGTGAATTCTTTTCCAATTTGCTTATTTTCATTTTATTGATGTTTGAAATTGAACAAATTTAGGGGCGTGCCCTCCACAGCTCTGCAGACAACAAGAGCTGTGATTGGTCCATTCACACAAGTAGGAGCACACAACATGTTCCACATCTGGGCTGCTCAGAAGCACTCGCTATTTGTTTTGAAATAGACAGCGATGCTCATCTGGAAACTAACAATAGCGGTAGCAAAACTTTCACTACCATTTCTGCTCAGTGCCTGCTAGTGGTCCAGTTGCAGAACAACACACACTGACGCAGAAGTATAAATAACCACAGCTGTTTCACACACACTGTAACAACACTTTCGCTCCGTCTGACAGATAACCACATGCACGGTCTATCTAATCTATCTTCTTTCTCGATCTTCAGCTGTCAGGGGACATGTTGGGTTCAGTGTCTTGAATAATTTAGGATGCGAAATGAGGGAGAAGGGGATCAAACAGCTGGTTGGTTCTCAACTCGCTCCACCTGTAGATCAGAGTGGTTGGGGAAAGCATTTTAGATTCAGGGATTGAAAAATGAACTACATTTAAACTCCTTATTTGCCCGCCTGAGTGGTTTCTGTGAGGAAATGACTGCTTTACTATTTTTCATAAAGATTCCAAGAAAAAGGTTTTTTTGTAAATTACAATCTTTTACTGAAACTGTGTCCCCAAGAGAGGGGGAGCAAACAGAAGAGAGTGAGTGAGTAGGAGAGGATGAGAATGTTAAATAAAAGCAATCTAATCAGGGAGATGTATCGGCCGTGCTCCCCTTTGTCAGGCACTCCAAACTGATGACACCTTAAATGATGGCTGCAGCCAGTGTTTGTGTGTGTGTCCATGATAGTAAGCTATTTGTGCATATGTGCATGTTATATGTGGCGAGGGTGTGTGTTTCTTTAAAGATGAAGCCATGAGGGATCGTTACTCACTCAGACCAGTCCGAGACATAGCAAAACATGAGGCGGCGGGCGTGATAGGGCAGCCAGCAGACAACGAACGCTATGACCACCGCTCCTGCAAACAAGGGACAAAGAGACAGCCAAGGTCAGATACGAAATAGTGAGGAGCAAAGTACACTTATAGAATAAAAGCTCTGCCATTATTTACAAAGCTCTATTTGCAAATTGTGCAGAATGCTATGATGATTGCAATGTAACAAAGAACAACAACATCTTGATTGAAAGTGCGAGACTGTGTGAACCCAACAAAGACAGAGAGAGAGAGAGAGAGAGATACAGACATCCCAAGGGATCGTTTGGAAAGTGCAGCACCACACAGAGGTGAACATTTGCAGCAGATGTTCATTTTACAACACTTGGTTTACGAAAAAATATTGTATTATCATTTCTATTAATTGTTGTCAAAATACATTTAAATAATTGCAGACTGTAATCCCACTATACAGACTCTGCCTTGGAATGTGGCCTGCTGTCGGATGCACAGAAACCTCTACTGTTACCATGGTAACTAACCCCCTATTATTTGGTTCACTTCCTGTCTAAATATATAAACTGCAATAGATTCTTAAGAGTATGTACAATGTCTTTATTGCAGGTTTTCTCCTTTGCATGACTCATTAGGACACTGTTTTGGAACTGACCCATCATTAACGGAATTGGTTTAACCTATCCTTGTTTGGCTAAGTCAGAATGTTATGACATGCCATTAAAACTTCAACTCATCAACTAATGAAGAACGATTTATGAATGTTAAAAAGTTAGTAAGTCTAAATGTCAGACTTTGTGGCTGTTAATGTTGAAAGTGGTGGTGGTGAGTTGAGAATATAAAGTCTTGATGGATCATTACAATGTCAGACTGGATCATGTCAAAACATTATTTGGATATTTTCAAGTGAGCAAAGAGAGGGGCCCCTCATACAATTACAGGATGTCCAGGTTACAATGAAGTTAGTTTGATATTCCTCTTGATGGATGGATTTCATAAAGTCAGAAAGAGGACATCTCTCTGTGTTTTATTAAAGCTGTTGTGTGTAAGATTTGGTGACGTCTAGAGGTGAAGTTGCATGTTGTATCCATCACCTCACCCTCACCCTCCCAAGCATGCAAGAGAACCAACGATAAACGTCAGTTGTCATTAAAGCTCAAAATGTATTTAGTATGTCCACTCTGGGCTACTGTAAAAACATGGCTGGCCCGTAGAGAGTACCCCCTCCTCATGTTAATATATATTTATGGGCTCATTTAAGGGTATTTAAGGGTAATACCTTTTTCAACCAAGTGAAGTGACAAAATGACAGAAATCTTACACACTGCCCCTTTTAGAAGGTAAAATAACACCTGAGGATGCATATGGTGAAAATGAGAAAATGTGATGAGAAATAAATCGCGGTGATTACTGAACTAAAATCAAAAGATGTGGATATTCACTGCATTTTGAGTTTAGAGCCAGTGGATGTGCACCTAACTGCTCCAAAACCCTGCTGTTTTGGTGAATAGCTTCCTGGTTGTCAACCTTGACCTGGATGGTCAAGGTCATCTGAAGATATCGGCTGAATAGTTATGAAGGATGATGTACATTTAGCGTATTTAGAGGTGTTTTGGCACTTTTCAGATCAGTAGCGCTATCATTTAACTCGTCTATCGAGACATCAATTTTCTGCAATATCTCACAAAATCTTATCAGCAATGCACTTGTGAATATGCTAATTGCTTCAGGGAAGTGTAATATCTAATATATCTCCCATTTAAAATGTACATAGAATTAAAAGACTAATTTTGAGTCAGAAAACTAGTGGACAGAGTATGAAGGGTAGAAAGTGAATGTTAAACTCTATGACACAGCAGCTTAAGAAAATTGGGCACTAAAATGTAAGGGTCTATCAATTAAATCATGCTCCTCAAGCAGTCACAGTGATTCATTAAAAATCAAAGTGGTTTTGATAGGAGGGTATTGAGCTCAAGGTTAAACCAGATCTTACAAACCTCATGATAGATCATAGTGTCTTTAGTCTAGAACCTGACATTTCAAGGACATAGAAGTGACAAGTGAATATGGAAAGCCATACTGAATACAGTGTCATTGCATCTGATTGAATTGATCCTGCAACTGACATTTCACTTATTAATGTTCCTTTAGCTTTCTTCAGAGTCGACTCACTGCAGAGGAACGAGATGTACCTGTAGAGAAATATGTCAATCAGATGAATTAGCCTCCCTCAACATCTAGATGCAAATTAGTCCACATCCTGTCCGGTCAAATGAATGTTATCCCATCTGAGTAAATGTTCCATCTCCTTAATTCGATGTGTGGAATTGAATAAAATCATAACCTGCAACAGCAGAACAAGTCTGGAGCCAGGAATCAAAAACTCCCATATTTTGAGCTCCTGGTGGGGAACAGACCACTTAGAATACCAACGTTTGGTTGACTCAAACTCGTGATGGAGTCTGGATAACTGCCTTATTAGGTTTAAATAATTGGTATAACAGATGCAGTATTGCCCTTTTAAAGACAATTATGAGGATATATCCATTCTACTTCATGCTTTATTAGTTTTCGAAATGTCTCTATCACCTGTTCATGTGAGGATTTGCATATCGCATGACTGATGCACACTTGACACATGCCTCTCTATGTGGGGTTAAGTGAAGGGTGTTTTCTCTCAACATGGAGGTTCATCACTGTATATTGCTAAATCCTATACATTCCTACTATTGTAGTAGTGCCATTGCCAGCTGTGGATGAGGGTTTAGAGCATCGTTCCTCTGACCAGAAGGTTAGGGTTCGATTCCCTCTTCCCCTCATCCCATATACAGAGGTGTCCTTGGGCAAGATGCTGAAGCCCACATTGTCCCACGTACTCATAGAGATGGGCTGCAAATAGATGCACTGAATGTTGTGTGACTGGGTTAATGTAAACTGTACTGTAAATTGCTTTGAGGGGTCTTCAAAACTTGACAAAGTGCTATATAATTTTAAATTTAAATTGCCTGTGACATGTTTTAAGTTGTGATGTCTGCTGAGATGACAATGTTGTCATTCCTCCATTCACACATACAAGTATAGAGTAATGTTGTGTGCAGCACTGTTTCTTTCACGCACTCCAGACTCACACTGAATTCAAGGTTAAGCCTCTTGCTGAAGGCTGGTCCACAAAGGACCTCTTGTTAGTAGTCGACCCAGTGCCACAACAGCTCAATACAATGCCGTTACATAGGAATCTCTATTGTCCAATGTCCAATCACAGATCAATTCTAATTTCTTATGGCATTTCAGTTCCATTCATCTCTTGTTGAGGTATTTAATTAAGAAACCCAACAGTCAAATTCATCATTTTTATTGACAATCCCTTTTGAGCAGGGGTGTCAGTCTCATTTTCACCAAGGGCCACATCAGCATTATGGTTGTGGGACTAAATGTGATTACTAGCTAACATATAGTCAAATAACTGTCCTCATATATATATATATGTAGCCTTGCAAGCTACTTTTTAATGACCAAGTCAAAGCGATCTACCAGGTCAGTGGCGATTTGTTGACAGGGGATGGGGGCGTGGTGGTCGGTGATTAGTTGCCGGGGAGGGGGCGATGGTCGGCGCATGAGGTCATGTCTAAGACAAATTAAGACAAACCACAATAGACCGATATAGCCTTGATACCAATCTCACATAACAGAGATTTGATGACACTCAACCACAAGTTTGGCTTCAAGAAGTAAGAACTTTGATAATGTGGTGATTTACTAAAAAGCGGTCAAGTACAGCCCAGGTATTCTTCAGGCAACACTCCAGATTGATTCTGGACATACTTTCAGCCATGAATGTTGTAAGATTGTTTTGTGCTCTGTGGCCAACATACTAATACACACTACTGAAATATCGACAGGTTCTAAAAGGGCAATTGCTTCTCAATCTGTTACCTCGAACCATCAACAGATACAGTGCAGGAATGCTTAAACACACCTAAAGTGGCGAAGCCATCGCCTTGAAATGTATTCAAGTGTGTGAGTCTTTGTGATACACCCGTGTAATCTATCAGAGAGTCAAAAGCAGACGGGGCTCTCATTTGTCTGGAAACTATTGCAGGGAGTCACCTAAGTCTTCAGCTGCACCCCAATAAGTCAGCTGGTCATCACACAGACACACATACTGTAAACACCCACATTGATGAGACACATAGGCTACCATTGGTTCTCCAAAACGCTAATGTGAAAGGCATCCGTCACATGTAACCACACCACTAGATGCCACTAAATCCAACATATTGTCGAATGCTTCTTTCTATCAGGAGTCATTGAGTTGTTGGAAGGAACTGAAGGATACACAATGGTCCCCTAATCTCAAAAATAAGATTACGCTTCATGAAGTGAGGATCTGAAGGTCAAACTAATGAACAACGATGGCTCAACTTCTTTCTTTGATAATTGAAAAAGTAGATGTCAGACGACTAATGTTCAAAACTGGACAAAAATGTCATTTTTCAAAACGACAAATTATTTTGGTGAGAAATAGAAAATCTTGAGTAGTTCATTAACCTCAAACATATTTACCCATTGATTTACATGGGTAAATCAATGGGTAAATATGATTTCTTTCGCTCAATGTTGCTATATTGAGAACAATCTAAATGGGCCCTACAGCCATTTGGCCACAGTGTCTTTATTGCTTCACAGCTTGATACACCTCATGTATCCTGATCTCATATTACTCACATGATCTTGATGTCAACCCTATAGAGACATGTTTGCAAATGTAAACACTGAGGAAGCATTGTGGTGGAAGGAGCAACTTCTGGTGAAGAAAGGTAACGCAAGACATTTTGAATTTCTGGATGAATGAAGCTTGACTTTTCTCTAGCTAGTTTTGACTTTGTATGTCATATTGTATGTGTAAATCAAAGCTTGTGTGTGTGCCGAAATGTGCAACACAATAGTGTGCACGCATTGTTTGATGACTTTTGTAGAATAGTGTTACAAATTACATTACAAAGTCAGAATTTGTCTTGTGATGAGCAAAATGTGTGTAATTCTATAAAATGTCAATAAATCAATCTTGTGTTTCCAAGAGAAGCTGTGGAGATGATGGAGGAGGTGAGGAGACATTCACCACAAGTCAAAGAAGGGAGGAAATGAATGTGTGATGACAAATTCACCTGTCTATAGTTTCCATGTTATGGCCTGTATTTGCACATTTAGTGACAAAGAGTCACCATTTCTTTCATCAATTCCAACTTCAACATGCACAATTTGAAAAAGATTTGGAGTTGTTGTTCATAGGTTATTATGCTGTGGTTTTACTGGTCCAGCCCACTTGAGATCAAATTTGGGCGAATGTGGCCCCTGAACTAAAATGAGTTCGACACCCCTGTTTTAAAGGATCAGCAGTCTTCAGTCTGACTGATTTGTGTATGTAAAGTCAGAGTCAGTAATGCATTGACTCTGGGATTTGTCCATAGTGAGGTAAACCTTGAAAAAGAGAAGAAAGGAAGACATGTTTTGTAGGGGAGTGATCATTCATGCTAATGCTGAACTGTCAAATGAGGCAAACAGTTGGCACGGATGGGCTAATTCCGACTAATTGGAATTTGGACCTTCTGAATATGGAACGTGAGACACACACAAATGCACATGATGGGCAGGTATAATGAAGTTAAAGAGAACAAGTGATGAAGTCGATTGGGAATCACAAGAGGAGGATGTGACATTAATACGTGCTCCATCCAGCTCAATATCTCCCTTGGCTCTCATAATTGATGAATATAGAGTAAGAATCACGCTGAAGAGGAAGATTAGTCAATTCCCATGTGATAAAGACAGCGGTCACAGTCAGCGCTGCATCAGAAATCACTTTGTAACTGTCATCTCATAAACTTGAAATTGCCTGGTAATATCAAACTGACTGCCCACTGTGTGAACTGTCTCACATTGTGTGTGTGTGTGTGTGTGGGTCATGGCAAGTGGCTGCTGTGATTGGGACCATTACAGAGCAAACTGGACCCATCTGGTCACCACAGTCACCCTGATCTAATTAAACGTACAATTCAATCTGCGATACGATGGCATAGGTCAGAAAAATGAGAGCAGAATCATTATAGAAAGACATTATGTGTTATTACAAATGCCAGAAATGCCATATGCCCCCCATAAAACCGTCAATTATTCATTCACAATTGCCTCCAAGGTGGTACCTAATTCATAAAGATTTCCCCCCGCCCCTATTGTTACTATAAACCATTATTGTAATAGAAATTATGTTCCATTATCAGCTGTTTAATTTCCATCGTTCTCGTGCATCAGTCACAACAACAACGATAACAACAACAACGATGATAATAATAGCGTAAAACATTTCCATTGCATCCAGGCATCTTTAACACTACTGTAAGGGGATTATTATTTTGGAATAGTTTTGAATAATTTTACCAAAAGTAGCAGATGTTTGACTTGAGTTAAATATACTTTGTTAAGAAAAGATGATAAAAGAAGAGAGGACATACAAATAAAATGAAATACTTTTATTGTAAAACAAGTCAAATTGTTAAATATTTAATACATAAAATGTTGTTTGTTTGATGTTTGTGCGGTTCCATGATAACCATCAGCTGCAGATCATAGATTACAGCGTATGTGCTGATGCTGACTGAATGTGTCGTCTGGAGAATTCAACTCGTCATCAAAATACAACTATTGGCTTCTGGTTAAAGAAAGAGGTTTATCCTTTTAACCAAATAATCTTCAGTGACATCAACAAACAATTTTGTCTGATTAAAAAAAGACAGACATACATTGGAATTCAAAGCCATTATTGGTGTTGCATAGTGTCACTCATAGGGATAGAGAGAGCTATGGGTCTTAATATGACAACATGTTAATACAAGAAAATACAGCAGTCTACAGGAGACAAGAAGTGAATAGTGTAAAGAATCACGTGATATAAGAAAAACGGTGATTGCTCAGATATGACTAATTGGGATTGATACTGTACAATGTTTCTTTATGTTCAAACTGTGTTTCTGTCAGGAGGTGCTTGTTTTAATAGTCTTTGATTGTCTATATTTATGGGCTACGGGTACAACTATGGCGTGCAAAGTGGGTGGAGTCTGTGAGGATGTTCTGAAGTCTTAGCAGGCAGCGGGTGATTTGAAACTCCAGGAGCACCAGGAAGTAGTGCACCCAGCAGCATAGCGATAGATTGCCACCACCAGCTCCTGAGTAAACCATCAGGAAGTGGAGCAGAAGAGCTTCTTTGAAATATGTAACCCCCAGATCCTGGTGGACTGTGGTCTTTCGACATATACTTGATTTATGTGGAGTCCAGAGTATTTAGAGTGATTCCTGGCATGTGATGACTTACATTTTAGGTTGTATGCAACAATGAGTGGTTAGCTGAATACTATTATCTATGTAAGCTGTGTCATGACCTCATAGGAAGAACAAGACCACAATGGTAGTATCATCTGCAAATCTAAAGAGTCTGTGGAATGAGGGGATGGTGTAGTCCAGACACAGATTGACCTGGTCGTGATTTTTGAGGACGCTTTTCACCCAGGCATAGGTTTGGGGTGGAAGGTTTACGTCCAGCTGTTTCCAATCCAGGATGTATGAAATGGATGTGTTGAAAGCTGAGCTGAAGGGGGGGGTTTGATCAAAAGACATAGATGATGGTGGATGACGTCAGACAGGGAGATATGGTGGCTTCGGAAAGAGTAAAGATCAAGGAGAGGATCTGAGACAGCAGTTTGGTGTACTCTGCCAGGAACTCCACCCAGACCAGTAGCTTATAGACTAGTGTACTGTTCCTACAGTGTTGCTATAGTCTGTGATGATTGAGTTGACACTTCATCCAAGATTCCTGTTGGACAACCAGAAGTTGGCACAGTAGAGAAGTCCCAATCATGTGTTATGGGGCTGGACTTTGATAAAGGGGGCGATCAAAGGAGGTGGGATGTGTAGCCTGCTCTTGCTGGTTTTGAAAAAAATTCCAACTCTTCCTCTGAGATGTGAAAGACACATACTTACATATTTGTGGAAGTATATAGGATGTGTATGTTTATCCCATCACTTTCCTACATCAAACCGTTTAGGCAACATTTGAGGAAGCAGTACTAATACTAGGAAGTTTTGGGCATCCAGAGACATCTGGACCTTGAATGTGAAAGTTCAGTGTGTCCATATTCATGGTTGATAGTCTGTCATGTTTCCTGTGTGAATTGGGCTGCAGTGGTTGTAATCCACCAGGGTTGACTCATCAACAATCATGTCATCAAGGGACAGGATATCGAGGCTCAGCTGTGGAATGACTCTGTCCAGTTTGAGAGCATCGAAAACTCTAAATGTGCTGTGTGTGTGTGTGTGTGTGAGAGTGAGTGGGTGTGTGTGTTAATATAAACTTACGGAGAACAAGAACTCCATGGCGAAGAGACTGTGCACGGTTTGGTTCCACTGTGACATTCAGCATAGTGGGGTTCCCCCCGATGATGCAGACCCGGTTTTCTTGCTCCGCCTCACGGAACATACGCAGCAGCTGGTTGGCTATGACCCCGTTCAGCACAGATATGGCCACCATGGGAACAACAAAGGACAGGAATGCATTCACCTGTTGAGGTCAGAAAGTGCACAAAGATGATGATCAGGTCGAGGTATATATGAAACCATATCATATCTTTTTTTAAATGTGATGGCTGAAAAGGAAATGTTGCATACATTCAAAAATCGAACATGTAGTTACATATACTATACACTCATTTAACTATACTACTCACTTCAATTTGTAAACATTATCTGCCAATGGTGGCTGTTTATGCATATATGCATTTTTTATACATACATTAATATGTATTCAAGTCACTTCATTATGTAAACATGATCTGCCTATGCCTGCTGCAAATGCATATATACAATATTTATACATACATTAATATGTTTTCAAGTTACTATCTTGTTATGCACAAACACAACGTGCATGCCACAGCAAACCACTATGTTTCTCTCCAACAATATTTTTATCTCTCGTGAAAGGTGTTTTACGCACCTATTCACTGTATGTTTTTTTTCATTTATTTATCATTTATTTGATTATCTCATCATCAATTTTTGCTGATAGTGGCAAATCTTAACTTGCTAACATAAATGGAGAACTGTCCTCTACAATAATCATATGTACCTTTTCCTTGAATAAATCCTCTCTCCACAGTCAGCATAGATTCAACACCTCTACCTTATGTTTTTTTATGTTAGGGAGGAAATGTATGCTGCTCTCGCTAAACATGCAAATACCATGTGTTATTACTTCAAAATGACCGAGGTGTTGAAACATGACAAATACATTAGGAAATGACAAAACAGATGTTTTGACAACAAAGATGGTAGACACGAGGCTGACAGACAAAAACAGGAAAGTGTGGAAACAGAGAGGGCATCAGAGGTGTAGGTGAACCTGGCGACGATTGAATGAACCACTGCACTTCAACCAGCGAAGCAAACCAAATGTGTTATTATTTATGTTTTTCAATAACCCTTTTGAAACCAATGTAATGCAACCTTGCATCTTTTATTAAAACTACTTCAGCAGACTCAGGGAAGCGGCGGTGTCTGTCTCATAACACCTGAATGCAAAACTTCTGAGCCACTCAATGAAACTGCATTTTTTAAGTGCTAACTTTGATCAAAGTCATAAAATAATATTTTCCCTCTTTTTTATGCAACCCCACATACGCTGTGGTGCTTTGCTACAAAGGGAGCAAAAATCTGGGAAAAGTGAGAAGTGAAGATTAATGAGACGGAACAATGGAGCAGCATCATAGAAAAAAAAATGGAAAGCGGGAGAGGAGTTGCTGCTGACATCTGTTATGATAGATGACTTCTGTGGCTGCGTAGAGCCTGTTTGAGCAGAGGAAACATGGAAGGATGTGTGAGGTGGTAATTTGTGGGGATGCTTCCTGGCCACAGCAGCTTTAACATCGGGTCCTCCCCAGACACACACACACACACACACACACACACACACACACACACACACACACACACATTGTTTTTCTCAGGGATAATCACAGATGAAAAATGTTAATGGCTTTAATGAACAGGCTGACTGACTTCTGAGGGTCCCCTGCCTCCCAGTCATTGATGACTGATTAAAGTTGAAAAGCACAGCAGTAGGAAAAGCAACAAGGCAAAGCTCCGGCCTGGTTGGATGGGAGAGAGTAAAAGAAAAAAAAGGTGAAATGCAGCCAAAAAAGTGGCAAAGCTAATGTGGATACTTAAGAAAGAAATTCAAGGAAATTGAGAAGTTAGGGGAAGATGACTGGAGGGGAAACAGAAAAAAAATCACGAGTCGGAGGATGTTTTTTTTGCAATGCGTGCAATTTTAGTGCAATGAGTACAAAATGTGTAAGGTCACACAACCTTAAAATGAATACCTTTCAGCCCCCACAGACCGCTGCCAGAGCTTCAGCTGTGTACAGTATATTGTAACAGGTAATATGAGGCCATTGTTCTCATTTACTGCCTTAGGACTGGATATTTACCAGTGGCTGTCTATTGCACTTGTAGGATGTGACTGCAACAAAATAGTGCAGCTTTTGTCAATTAGTATTTATGTTTGCTAACAAAGCAAAGGATTATGAGGCAAACATGGTGCTTGATGAGAACATTGGTTGTTGCTGTTTAAATAAGCACAATGGTGTTTGTTTGTAGGCAGAGCCCATTATTTTTCTCATATATTATTCATCCTTTTAGTTGATGTTTTCTTCATATCCTGATAGCCTCAAAGAATAGGACGTCTAAAAAAGGGGGAAAAATTGATGACTATCCTGAAATTCTCACAATTAATCAATTTACCCCGACCAAGCAAAATGATTGGTTGCTGTACCTGGGATCAACCGATTGAGACCCTGAGCACATGGCAACTTTACACAAGAGAATGTGAAACAATAGCCTGAAGTCAGTGAGACACTGATGATTCAGTCATTGTCAACACAGCTGTCATCCTGCACCATCTCTTCCACCTGGCAGCGAAAGGAGTCAGGCTATCACCAGATAGCAGATGGAATGGCAATTTCATGTTGTAACAATGCAGAATTGTTGAGGAGCTCCAAATTGCACAGAGGAGTGAGTTTGATTTAGTGCAGACACCTCCATCCAAAACAGATTAAATGTATCCTGTGAGGCTCGGCCGCTTCAGAAAGCATCAGAGGACACAATCATCTTCTTAATACGTGAGTCTCAAACAACTGTGCCAAGCTGCTGGACCACGCCGCCTTATTTTGGATTTCTTACACACTTGTCAGGCTTTGGGACTCGTTCTGCTGAGGATTACTTTCAGACAGAGAGGATCATGCTGGACTGCCAGTATTTCTATAACTGATACATTCCTAGTTGTGTAACTTTAGCTGAGTTATTTTACACAAATTAGGAAGATTTCAGTTTTGAGATGTTCACAGTACGTCTGGAACTCATTTGAATTTAACTCAGAATAAACCCCCTAAGATATTTATAGTCTTACTTGAGAATTTCAATCTTGCAGTGGTGCCTTTATAGTAGAACTACTGCAGTGACTGACTGAGTCTTCAAAAAGCTCTACAATACACTGTCACCTTTTATTGTTTGTAAATTGTTTCTGATGCGGTGAAGGAATTAGCGTTGGGTAATTGATTCCATCAAATGTGATTAGTGCTGGACTCGATTAATCCAGTTCAGAGTTCAAGTTTTTCATTTTTTTTGTTTGCCAAATTGCCAATAGGAAAGTATTTTTTGGGTATTTTTATTGTTGAGAAAATCATTTTAAAGGTGCAATATGTAGGATTTGGGTCATTTTTGTTCATTACTGTTAAATGAGTCCATTAATGTACATTTACATGAGGAGAGATTGACAAATCTTACACAAACTTTAACACAAACACCCAATATGTGATACCTGCATTGATTTGGCAGATCTTCCTTGGCAGGAAATTACCTTGAAATACTTGTTCATAGCGACACCTCTTGACAAGTGAAGTCACTCACTGATTCATGGTGGAGCGACACAGAGAAGTGTCAAAGTTCTGATCCCTGTAATCTCACTTATTCACTGATTCTCCTGCTTAGCTCTCAAAGGATCACTTGCTTTCACTTTGTGCAGTTATTTATAATTGTCAAACGGCCTTTTCATAGTGTTCATTATATAATTAATGCCTTTTCGAAGTTTGTGCGCATGTTAAAACATACCAGTGCAAATGCATGTTATGTCTGTTTACTGGAATTATGAGTTTATCAAACGTTGAGGTGATTAGGGCTGAAAACTGCCTTCTCATTGGTGCATTCCTTCTGCTCCAGTCTGAACAATGTTGCTCTGTCATTGGAGCCCTGACATGACGAACGCTATGTTCCAGCTTATGTTCGATGAAAACGCCTGCTGCACAAACAGTAAATAGAGCAATTAACGGAGCAATAGAACGTCACATTGGTAACAGAGTTGATAAACACTTTGGTTTGGATTCTTCATCTGCAGTTTGTCACAATTAAATTAACGAGACATCTCAGATTTGGCGCATATGCTACATTAACACATTAGCGGCAGCCGTCTTTGTTTGCTGAATTACCATATGCAGCTCCCTCCGGCCGGCACGCTGCACAGAACGTCATACTGTGTTCTCCGGGCTACACCATTTGTGTCAGTTCTGCATATCAAGTTCAAAACCTCCTCCTGGGTCCATTACACAGCCCTCAAACACGAGCTCCATTTGTTTTATTGCTTCACACTATCATTGACCTGTCACCTAGCAACCTGTGCCACATGAATTTGTTTTTGTTTGATCATTCATTTGCATTATTTACCTTGCCCTCTTGATGTCATTTGCATAACAGAGGTGGGTTGCGCTGATGATTTGACGCAAAAGGCCAGAGGCAATTATTGATTTTGGCATTTATTCTGTCTGACATTGATTTAACCTTCAAATGTCTGGCACTTTATTTCTTTATTCAGTTTAGACTGGCTTTGGACTTTGGATGGCTTTTGAATTTGTTCATGTTTTTCATGTCAGAGGAAATTAAGTTAAAAATTATGTAAAGGCCAAGTTATAACCAGAGGATTGCACAGCACCCTGATGTCACCATACAACATCATGTTCCAGTTCCAGCACAGTGAACACTTGCCGAGCCGAACCTCTGAAGCTGTTCACAAACGAGGATGTAGCTATTCACTGATTCCAGTTGTTACCCGAGTAGTTATCTAGAAGCAGCTTGTTCCCAGAGTTGACCAGATGTTTAATGTCTGGATGACAGCAGAGCGACCCGGAGTGGGAACACTGTGAAATAAACTAAAGAAGCAGGGGGCACAGTGAAGATAACGTGAGTTTTAAAGGTGCATTCAGTAACTTTTACTTCTTGTTGAATGTAAACAGGATGTTACAAACGTTACACATTAGAGATTCACGGACTTACTATGCCTCTTTTGCATCAAAGTTTGCCTTAACAACCTATTAACAACATGGCTCCGCCCCTGCCTGGGTGTTGCATTCTTATTATGCTAATCAGAGCTGAGCTGTTTTAATACCCGCATCCATTGCAGTGGAGCTAAACTACGATATCTTTTCCTGCTCCTTGCTCCAATCTGAGGCCCCTCAGGCTGTACTTCCCATGCAGATCCAAAATGTAACTTTCTAATTGTTATATAATCGGTGCCATGAACTCATCCTGACTTCCTGAAGTTAACAACAAAGTTTTAATGAACTCCCAAAGGCGTGTCCCATCTCCTCTTTATTTGTTTTCTCCATTTTAAATACGAGGGCACACACACCTCATTACGTTTGCAGATTACTCTGTTGCTTCACGACGATCACATCAACCATAGACCGCTGCTCAGAGATCTCAGAGATCCATTCATGGACATGAATAAGATGAAAAAAGCTGATTTAAGGAAAAAAAAATACTCCATCTCAAATTGCCCATGGTCAGGTGGCAAACTTAACAAATATCCAGGTTTCATGAAAAACAACATAATGAGAGCTTTAGCTGTGTTTACAATACTCAATGGTTTTTCCACAATGTGCAAACACCTGATGTTATTGGATGGAGAGAACCTCCTTTTCAACAGCAAGTTATTCTCTGCATAATCTGACTAAGTGTGAGTGAATAAACAGCAGCATTGATTGCTGCTGCACAACACACAAAGACCATGATTTACTTTAAGTTGCACATGAACCTGTTATTTTGTCTTGCTCCTGGTAAATATGCTCATCTAGAATATGTATGAATAGAAAAGTCAAGTTAAAAAACATTGAATTGAGAGGTATTCAGCATTAAGATTCAACTGAACTGCTAGATGTGACTACATTTGTCACGGACCAGACAGAACGAGGACCACAAATGCGTCACGTAACACAGTTTATTGAGAGTTTTGGGGGGGGGTTGGAGTGAAGGGTGCGTTGTCGTATCAGGATAAGCAGGTAACTGGCGCTGGTTTGCAGTATCAGGATAAGCAGGTAACTGGCGCTGGTTTGCAGTATCAGGACAAGCAGGTAACTGGCGCTGGTTCGCAGTATCAGGACAGGCAGGTGACTGGCGCGGGTTGGCTAATCAGACAGAGCAGAGGTGAGCAGAGTGGCAGAGAGAGAGAGAGTTCATGACAACATTTTCCTCACTTTGCGATTTAAATGACTCTCACGCCTGTAACAGACACAAGCCTGACCTTACATCCCATGCTTGTAACAGCAGTAACTCAAAATCAGCATATGAGAATTTTCTTTAAATCCTGTATCTGACTCAAAGATGGACAGATACAACTTAAAAGGTCAAAAGCCAAAGTTCTAAGCATTTTTCCCCTTGTGAACACAGTATCTCAGGATTGCCTTTTCATATTTGGTGCAAATATTCACTCAACATTATTGATTACTGCATAAACATGTAAAGAAGACCTGCTTTTCATGTAAATATACATTAATGGGCTCATTTTAAGGGCAATAGAAAAAAAATGAAACACTTATGTGATAAATTCATGAAAATGTCAGTTTGTGATTGTTTTGTAAGATTTTTTGGAAGTGACAAAAATGACCGACATCTTACAGATTGCACCTTTAAGTGATTAACTTGTGGTGGTAAATTGTCAAAGTTCATAGTGACTTAATTTGAATAGGGGGAACAAGGTTTAATAGACACTGCACTGTTTGGCACAGGTTGACCCTCTAGTTTGTGTATATGTTTGATTTGACTCGTACATTTGCACACACTCATAGAACCATAGCGTGTGTGCACTCAGATGGAACGTTGCCATATATGAAGATTGCTTGATCCAGTTTGAATAATGAATGATGCACAATGGGAAACAGCATACACGCCATTGAGGCTCTTTCTATGAGATGCCGCTTAATGATGCAACGCCAGTCTAAACAATTAGCGGAAATGAGTGTAAACAACCTCTAAATGTTTGCAACCATTTATGCTGCTGACTTCATGCCCTGCAGATTTTTCTAGTATGAAATGTTCTTGTGTGTTTGTAGAATTGTTTTTTTATTTATTTGTAGTATCTTCTTTCAAGAGTGTGGTGTTCCAGTTGAAAGCAGGACTTGTTGATTACATGTCTAACATATTGCTCTCACTTGAATCCACCCGGCATGTGTTCACGTCTCCTGCCATCCCATCCAGCATCACCTCCTCCTCCTAACACTGCTCCTGTGAATGTGAGAATCATCTGCTCTAAGATTTCTCCACCCTAACCCTTTTTTCCGTCCACTCTATTTTTAGTCTGTCCCTATTCCCAAACACTTTATGTATATATGTATCTGAATCACATATACAATTCCCCTGTAATTGTATTACATAGTACGTTCAGTACGAGATAGATGATTAAAACCTCCAGTCCACTCCTTGCTAAAACAATTGATTTTTTTCTGTCAACGTGAAATGTGACTTAAGACTTTTCAATAGAAATAAATACAGGAATTAAAGTAAAGATTTGATGGTGATGTATATACTTTATTCCTCCACCTGCTGAAAGATCTAATGGGGTTATGCCACTTGGGTGGCGGTGACAGAAGAGCTGCTACCCTGTGACCTGGTCTCAGATTATTGGATTGATGG
>JAFBJT010090194.1:0-16690 GCA_016785325.1 Chascanopsetta lugubris
TCTAATAATAATAATATCATAATAATCTGAAATATTATGCATAAAAAAAAAACGTGTCTTCACCTGAGACCCGAAAAACACTTCCTCACTCCCGGAGTGATTCTGTAACTGAGAAGCACTGCTACTAATAGTCATGTTACTAAATACTACTGCAGAGGAGTGCTACTGTAAGTCAGCGAGGCCAACGACTAGTCTTTGGATCCTCTTCATCATTATGGTGAAAATAAAGGACATCGATCGTTTCACCTGTGGCAGCCAAACCTGTTTGACTGTGGCACTACATCTAATCGAAGTCAACCATCTACACTTGCTCTCTGGGGTTTCACAACATTAACGGTTAATTATTACAGTAAAACACCATTCACCGAACGCTTATCATCGGTTAGGCGGAGCTCTCCTCACTGGGTCAATATTTGACCACAGAAAACCAAGAGTTTCTTATCTCGCCCGGTAGTGATTCACAAGTGACTTAAAGCGTCCGCGTCAGAGGAGCAGCGACCCCTGGCTCCGGCCGAGGAAAGCGGATCACGGCGACACAAACAACCCTGCGCCCGGTGTCTCCGGCTCTGCTGGGGACACGTCAGTCACCCTGACACCGCTTTCTACGGGCAGCCAGTAACACCTGAGGCTCCAACACACACAAACACACACACAAACACACACACACACACACACACAACTGTTGTGCAGTTTGCTCGTGTCCAAGCAAATGCCGCCCCCCGTCCCTTACCTTGTTGTAGAGGACCTCCGGCTGGGCGCTGGGAGCAGGGATGGCGGCGGCAGAGTAGAGACGCGCCGATAGGTGCCTCAGTCCGGGGAAAGTCCGAGAATACGCGGTGCGGAGCATGGTGCCTCTCGGGGGCTGCGGGAGGACAGTGTGCGTGGGAGGAGGTGGACAATTTGAGTGTGAGTGGCTGAGTGAGGGGGTTAGTGTTAGCCAATGGAAGAGGGAGGTTGCGGAACCAGGGGGCGGAGCTTAGTCGGGTCAGGAAGCAGTCACGGTGTGCAATGAGGTGGACATGTCAGGATGTTGTTTTGTAATATTTGAAGAAGTGACAAAAATGACCAAAATCTTACACGCTGCACCTTCAATACCACTACTACTACTAATGATAATGATGAACGTAACAATAACAATATAGGTGTTATGTGCCACAATTAATTCATATTCTCTGGCTCCATCTAACTATGTGCCACTTTTTTTGTGTTAAATATCGTTTTATATGCCTTTAATCTTCTTGTCATCACTATCTATTAATCTTCTATATGAGCTTAGAAATCTTATAAATGACAACCATTAATTCAGACAAAAGTGGAGAATGGCCCTGTAAGGAGCAGGCGTTGGGTGCATGCATTTGCATTGACCAGCTGTTGCAAATGCGACTTATCAGTTTGACAAGTAGGATTTCAGTGTCCCACCTCCCATGTAGTTTGCAGTGTGCAGGGTGGATACAGTCCCCACCTCTCATGGAGCTCTTTCAGTGCATCTTGGACAGGAGACCTTTCTAAAGCAGAGGTCTTGCTCAGGGGGTGCGGGACTCCTAGGGCATCCACAAAGGTACTGGAGGGGGGTTTGTGACATTTTTTGGTTGATTAGGCAATGCTTAAAATTTTTGCTAATTACATTATGATCGGAATTTCTCATCAATTTGCATGGAGGACTGTGCAGCAAGGAGATGAATCCTGCAGTGGATGGGGGAGAACAGGCACCACTTAGAGGATTTGCCTGGCAGACGTCCTCGCCATGAATGAGGACGATGCCCTGTCGGCCATTACCATGAGAGACCTGTTCTTTATTTCATTTCTCAAATGAAATCTGTGCTCATTTCCTTCCAAGCTGAGACGACCAGAAGGTGGAGGAGGATGCAAGGAATTTGTGAAGAACGAGAAATCAGTTTATTTCAGCAGTGTATTTTTTTGGTGTGCTGCAGTACTCCATGGGCGCCTGGTGGGCTCCCAGTGCTTGGGGCTTGGGGCTCCGCATGGGTTTGGCAGTGGTTTGGGTCAGTCCATCGATCCTTCCTTCCTGCACCTTGTGGGGCTGCTCTCTGGCTGCAAAGGGGGCTAGTCCTTTAAATAGTGGTAGTAGTACATATAGCAATATTAATTGTAATAATGTGTGATGATAATAGTTGTAATAGTAATATTCACGTATAAAGTTGTAGTAGTAAAGTTGTGGTAATAATAATAGTATTTATAAAAACTAATAATATTCAAAAGAACCTTAAACACTGGACGCTTGGGTGTATTTTTCTTTTTATGTTTTAAAAAATATATATATTTTAGCGATAATTTGCTTGAAAAACAAGAAAAGGTCATATAAGCCGATTGTGTGTAGTAAATCTGCTGCTTCTCTTCCAGTCCAGTAGGTGGCAGCAACGCTACATTACAAAGAGGAAGTTGGAGGCGCTACCCTGTAGTCACATTCTGTGTGGGGAGAGCTGGACGTTAACAGTGACCCAGTATGGCCTTAGGTCGTACTTCGTCTCTGTATTAACCTATCAGTTCAAGATAAGACCATCGGGTTGATCAACAGTAGAGCAAATATTATTTAACAAGCGGTATCGTAGCTCCGCGGTAAGCTGCTCTATTCAGTAGAGCTAGCTTAGTTGCTAGGTTAGCTAACTCCTGGCTAACGCTACTGAAAAGCTCGGCTAAATTAACGAGACTTGACCGCTCACATATATCATCTAACATATTTGAAGGTGAGTAATTATTGCTTTAATATCACCACTATGTTTTCAGCCGAAACAGCCATAATGCAATATGTTGAGAAGAAGCTAATGAGACGTACATGATGATCTTTATCGTTACAGTATCAGTGTGTAGCGTTTTATTTGAAGATATCTGGTAATGATCCAAATTAGTCTTTGCAACAGTGTTTTGGATGTACAAATTGTTTTTATGACCCGAAATTGACTGTATGTATAGATGTATTTACGCCGGGAATGGTGCCTGTCGTGGGAGGCAGCAATGTTTACTAACGTGGACGAAGAAATACTCTCTGAGTTTCACCGTTAACTGAGAGCTAGCATAGATCCACATGCATGTTCGAAAGGGAAGATGAGGGGCTTTCTGATCGGAAATGCAAAGTTACCACAAGATGTCACCCAGTCCTGCACACAGTTACTGCATTACTCAGTCCAGTTAAAATACAACACACCATAGACTGAAATAATAAAGATACACGTCTACCACTTATGGCCAAGCATAAAGACTGTTATACCAATGTCTCCACAGCTGGGACAAACACATCTACTGTAAGGCTAAAGCTGGCGTTTGATATTACTAACAATGAATTCACTATCAGAGTCTGAGAGAGGGGGGGGGGGCGTTCTTAAGTATCGGTTTCAGTAGAAGTTTTATTGAAGCTATCAAAGAAGATTAGAGCAGGAAGATAGGAGGGTAACATGTTTTGTATACGTTTGCATATTCACTCAGTTCGCTGTAATCTCCCTCTTCAATTTCAAAGTTCTGTCATGTATCATTTACTATCACACTGCAAGCCCATTTGGGTATTTGCTTTTGATGAATTGCGTTTAATGGCTATAAAGTAAAGGGAATGGGTCATTCAGCAGCCTTGCATTGGCTGTCGAACAGAGTCACTGTGCTTACAGTGCGTTCTTTTCACATAAGCTTAAAATGTGACCTTGTTGTGCAGTGGAGCTACACTGAGCCATTGTCTGTCTGTTTCTTCTGTTTACGTTTTGCAGCATGGCGCTCAAGTCAGGAGAGGACCGTCTCAAGGAGATGGAGGCAGAGATGGCTCTGTGAGTACAACTGCTGCAACATCTGCATCCATATAATCCCACCTGTGCAGAGACTTCATATAATTAAACTACTATAACAGACATAAACTATCTGCAGTTCAGTGACAACTATTGTCAAAATTCCTAACACAAAGGGACTCATAATGACAAAAGATGTTTTTGATTTATACATAGAAAGCTTGGAATCATCACTTCCTCATGAGAAGGAACAATAGATGGTTATAATTTCAACTGGAAATTCCCAAACAGTACTTTTCACTTTCCAATACTGAACAAAGGTCTGGTGATGATTTAAGAGGCACTGATGCTCCTGTCTCTCTCTCTAAAACGTTTCAATACGTTAATGTTTTTATGTTGTGTTAAGAAACAGTTCCACTCTCATCCATTAACTAAATCAATGAAACCGTAAAGGTTGGACCACCCTTTTGTCAAACTTAGTCTGAACTTGTTTACTGTAGGTTTGAGCAGGAAGTTCTCGGTGGCCCAGTGCCGGTGACTGGAAGCCCACCTATAATGGAAGCGGTACCTGTGGCTCTGGCTGTCCCAGCTCTTCCAATGGTGCGACCAATTATTGGCACCAACACCTACAGACAGGTTTGTACTGCTATACAGTGAGTGAATCCAATTCAATTGTATTAATATAGTCCCAAATCAGAAGTTATCTCAAGGTGTTTTCCCCAAAAAGTTGGAATATCACATGGAAAACCCGACACTTTCCTCTCTGTTGTGTCTCTTCTCACTGTTTTAGGTTCAACAGACATTAGAGGCCAGAGCTGCAAACTTTGTTGGTCCTCCACCTCCTGCCTTTGTGGGACCAGGTGAATATTGATTCAGTTAAATAAACTAATGTAAACTGCTCAGCTGTGCAGGCTCATTGTAAGTTTGGTAGATGATACTGCTTTCAACCAGTGACTTGAATTTAACTGTGTGTCCGTCCCAGTCCCTCCAGTTCGTCCTCCTCCTCCTCCTATGATGAGACCGGCCTTTGTCCCACATATCCTTCAGAGACCTGGTACGTTACCAATAGACTACTAGTTTTTGGTTCCTTTTACTATCTGTATTTCGCCTCAAAATAATAGTTTTGGCCTGACTACTGTATGATAAATGTCTCGTCAGCAGGCCCAAGGCTGCACATGATGCGTCCTGCAATGGCTCCTCCACTGCCCCGACCACCTCCACCTCCTCCCATGATGCTTCCCCCTTCCCTGCAGGGCCAGATACCTCAGGGTGCGGCTCAGCCCATCCAGCACATGGCTCCTGCCCCTCAGGTGAGAGCTCAGAGATGATGTGGTGGACGTGATGCTCTCTCTCAAATTTCAGAGTTTATTTTCCTACTGTCTATATTAGATGTGAGCCCTCAATCTTAGCCCTTTAAACAGGCAAACTGTGATTGTATTGACTGTATAATTGATTTAAGTTGTCTTGTGTCTTTTTCAGGTGAGGGACATGGTTTCAATAGTCTCAGCACCACCCACAAGACAGGGACCGCTTCCTCCAGTCAAACCGACCCAGTCAATCATCCAGGCGGCGCCGACCGTGTACTCTGCTCCCCCTGCCCCTAGTGGACATAAAAGAGTTGACGTTAGAGCTCAGAGACAAGCCAGAATGGTATGATTTAGTATTCTTGTTGTTTTTCAAAATAAAGGCGGGATGCCAGTCTTCACGTCTGTGTGAGGCAACTGTTCTTGCCTCTCTGAGAGTGTGTGTGATGTGCATGTTGCAGGAGGAGCTGGCAGCGCGAGTTGCAGAGCAGCAGGCTGCAGTTAGGGCGGCAGGTTTACTGGACAAGAAGGACAGTGACGACGGCGCAGTCATCGGACCCAGCATGCCCGAGCCCGAGCCCTCCCATCCTGAGGTACGATCTGGATGATACTGTTCACACTGAAGTTTTTGTCATGGGGGAGGGTTGTTTGTCTTTCTCATCAGAGCACATCATCTCTTACTGTGTTGCTCATATGTAAAAGGAAAACTAAGGAGCGCAGGTTCAGGTTCAAACATCCACTGGAGAACATGCCTTCCATAAAAAAACACATATGTATATATCTGCCTTGGTGGTACAACTTTCTCTGTTTACAGATGAAATCAATCAAAAATGGCCTGTTTGTTTCAGCCTGTGGAAAGTGCTACAGATGACAAAAAGAAAGGAAAGTCGGAGAAAGTGAAGAAGTGTATCCGCACTGCAGCAGGGACGACCTGGGAAGACGCCAGTCTGCTGGAGTGGGAGTCAGGTACAGTGTTAGCACGGGGACAGGAAGATGCCTACCACAGAAAACTAACTCATACTTTTCATGGAAATCATTTGTGATTTGTTGCTCATAATTGATTGTTTTGTCTCTTTGTTACAGATGATTTCCGTATATTCTGTGGTGACCTTGGTAACGAGGTCAATGACGACATTCTGGCCAGAGCCTTTAGCAGATATCCGTCGTTCCTCAAAGCTAAGGTCGGGCTCTTGCTCTTCTTTTTTTTTCTTTATTTTTTTTTCTTCTTGTATTTGCTTTGCTATCAGGCTGTACCCATTGTGTAACTTCAAAGTGAAATGATTTCCATTCACAGAAATGATGTAAAATTATTACAGATTCCCCCTGACTGAGCCCATTGTATTTACTTCTGGAGCAGGTCCTCTCCATGGAGGCTGCCATGTTGGCTCGTCGTGTCTTAAAAGTAGCTCAGAATGGACGTACTAAACCTTTTAGATTTTAACTGAAAGCTCCTATACGTTCTCCTGCACGTTCTTCATGCTCGGAGGGGAGGGGAGAGCTGAGCAGAATTCAGCTGCAACATGCAGGGTCACGAAAAGTCAATAAAGTCTCTTCTCGGCTCGTGAGAGTACTTCTGTTTATGATCACTGCTGGCAAAACAGGTTAATACAAAAGTAAGGCAGAAGAGAGTAGTATCAAAGGAATGCTGAGTATTGGATGAATACAAAAGATGGGTGTCATAGAAACCAACATAGTTCAGGCTTTTTGATTCAATCCACATTGGACACTGTTGTGTAATGATATATGTAATGAAATGATGATTTCATGATTCAGCTAAACTTCTGTTCATTTTTTTTTTCAACCGAAGCATTTATGTGTTTGTGCATTAATGTGTCATCAGGTGGTGAGAGACAAGCGAACAGGCAAAACCAAAGGCTACGGCTTTGTCAGCTTCAAAGATCCAAACGATTATGTCAGAGCCATGAGAGAGATGAATGGTCAGTCACACACTCACGTAGAGGAATTCCAGCTGTTATCAATAACCTTTGAAACTGTGGATAAAACTGACTGATGAATAACTGAACTCTTCTCATTTGTCCAGGAAAATACGTGGGGAGTCGACCCATCAAACTGAGGAAGAGTATGTGGAAGGACCGCAACATGGAAGTCGTTCGCAAGAAACATAAAGAGAAGAAGAAGCTGGGCCTGAGATGAGTGCCTGAACAAGTAGGGCTGTGTGTGTGCGTGCGTGTGTTGCTGGAAATGCAACATTATGTGAAACTCTCATTTTGATTTGTCTTGGTGTTTTTGTTTTTGCTTCTTAAATAAAAAACATCGTTTCTTAGCTATTGTAGTTCTGCCACTCACTGAACTGATCGACTCTTATTTGACTCTTATCTGCGCCCTCCGCTGGGCAGCAGCAAAGATTTACAAATCATTACTGTTTTGTTTTTTTTAAATAATTCCAAACCCTCAGGTTTTGAATGTTAAATAAAAAATCCACAAAATGTTTTCCTCAGATTATGTCTTTGAGGCAAGATACAGACATGAGTAAATGAAAGTATCCAGATAAATATGTGAATCAACCCTAAATTTAGAAATGTATTTTAGAAATGAGACGGTGTTAGTTTGTGTTTCTACATGTGAACATGACAAACAGCTAGTAATGATAATAAAGCTGTATTTAAAGTGCAAGTCACATCAAAGAAGCCGTAAATTTGACATGACCCATGGGTATGAGCGCCTGTTGCACATAAAGGAGAACATTCTATTCTGTTAAGGGTGCAATATGTAAGATTTGGGTGAAATTCTTCCGATTTCTATTTGCAGAAATTGGAAATACAATCATGTTTTTATGAGGGTAGAAGCACCTGAATTCATGAAATGCTTTGATTGCCGATGATTGAACCCTTGATATTTACATAGTAAGGAAGAAAGAACACGAGTGGGCCCTCTCTGCATGATTGATGCATGATTGTGTTTCTACATTAGACAAACACGTGAGTTTTAATGATAACTGAAGACTACCAAAGGTTTTCCTACAGGTTTGAAGTGAGGGGTGTATTCAATTCCAACATGCAACTTCACCGACAGATGTCACTAAATCCTGCACACTGCACCTTTAACTACTAATCTCAATGTCTCGACTCAGCAGCTGAGATCGTTTTTCTTAATTTACAGCACATAGGCACATAGGTCAGCTCTTATTACCAAAAACTCTGGAGTCTGGCTTTGCCATTTCATCGAGAGCCAGGTTTTCTTTTTTCATTCTTGCCCTTTGTCTTGTATTATAAATGTCATCAACACACCCGGTTCCTGCTGTGATTCTTCTCTTGACTGACACCCGGGCCGACCTGTTACAGACCAGATGAGGTGACGGCACCATGAGCCAACCCACAGCTCCGTGTGAGTTCCGCTTCGTTGCCCGTTTTTGAATGAACCGGGAACCAGGAGGTGTTGGGATTTGACAAGATGGCGACAAGGGACTCGCCCACAATTTGACACAAAACCACTCCGATGAAATGAGCGAGTGATGTCACGGGACGCTACGTCCATCTTTATATACAGTCTATGCTAACAAGGCGATGAATCCTCATGTTCCCATCTGTAGGCTGCATCCTGGTGCTCTGTGTGCCTTCACGACACCAAGCAACATCAGCTGATCCATCTGGTGCTTCAAACCTGGGTCCCCAACAACTGCTCCACTGCTGTGCGTCCACTGAAGATGACATCATTCACTGACACGCCATCATAGCACGCACCAATCAGAGACAGTGAGAGATTGTTGTTCTTTATGAAGCTGCGCATGGACTCTGAAAGGCAGACGGACGCTTGTTAAAATGTTTCACCGAGTGTACGTGTATCATCTTCGGGGTGGATGCAGAGGTCATTGCTCACCAACTCTCTTATGGTGTCCTAGATAGTACTGAGGTATACAGTCCTGGTGAGACACACAGAAAAGATGTCACCATAGTAACCAAGAGTGAAGAAACAACAGAGTCCCACGTGAGTCTCTTGTCTTACCCTTTGCAGTGTCACACAGCTCCAGCTGGGTACCGTGGTGACCTGCAGGTGGCAGCACACAGCCTCTGTGGCTCTTGCTAAAAGACTCTCCTCTGTCACGGTTTCTGGGTCCCCAAATTCTTCGTGAAACCAGGCTCCGCCCATCATCACCTAAATGACATGGTCACGTGTGTTCAAAACAAGACATGTGGACTCCATGCTCTGTTGTTCTGGTGCTGATGGAGACCAAACAAGAGCTCAAAGGAGTGTGTGTGTGCGTGTGTACCGTTAGTCTAGTTGATGGTCCATTAGGTTTGTTGTGTTCAGGGAAGGGAACAGAGTCATAGACAATCCCAAGCAAACTTGGATCCTCTGATGATGGAACCAGGTGACCAAAACCCTACGAAGAGACGGGGATTTTTATTGTCACTGTATGAAAATGACACTGACAGCAACAGGACTGTGCCAGTATGCGGCTGGCTGCGTGAGTGTGTGTGTGTCTCTTTGCGAAGCACAATGTGCTTAAAATCTCAGGCAAGTCAGAACGTCATCTCCAGAGGAAAATAACAATTTCATGTTTTGAAATAAGTTTCAATTGTGTTTAAGTGCTTCTCACCTGTACAGGCAGGATGGAACCATCATACTCCAGATTTACTACAGCTACTGTGACCGTGGCGATGTCCTGCAGCTCCTGTATGAGAGGCTGACAGGAGAGGGGCAGGGCTGATGCCAGGGCTGTGGGGGAGCGGGGCAGAGTGGTGAGAACAAACAAAAACAAAACAGAAAATACAACTAAAGAAAAAGATGACTGTGTGAGCCACCCCTCACCTTTAGCAGGCAGAGCAGAGATGATGTGATCAGCTGATATGACTCCGTCCTCCAAATGGATCTGCACACAAGCCCACACACACAAATACACACACACACACACACACACACTGTTTTACATAAAAGTTGCAGGATAACACAAGAATATGAAAAGTTTAAGATACACTGTGTGGGATTTGTTGGTTTGTAAACACACGGTCAGAGTTGCTCAACAACACCAAACTTCGCTACTGTAGGAATGTTACATTTATTGTAGAAAGACAGAATAACAATCAAGATCATTCTGTCAACCACTAGCACCTACCGGTGTAAACAGTCGCTTTCAGAAAAGATTTCACAGCAAGACATTTAAGGTGCAGTGTGAAACATTTTGGTCAATTCTGGTCACTTCTATCGATTACAAAACAGATTAGGAATCAGGATTAGAATTCAGGTAAAAACAGCTGATGGTCCTCACTGACCTTCCAACTGGAGGCAGAAGGACAGATCTCTTTAACGGCTGCGCCTGTGTGAAGCTGCACTCTGCTGCAGCGTTGTAGATACTCTGTGATGGATTCTGGGAGAGACTCCACTCCTCTTCGTAAGGACCACTGAGCCCAGGACTCCTGAACAGATCTCTGAGCCAGAGGGCCGGGGGGGATCACAGGGGTGGGACCTGCAGTTTGGAAACATAGAACCTCTGTTATACCATTACACAGTAGGACAAAGTTCACTTTGAATTTCACGCGACTCACGATTTGAAGATATTTGAATATTGCCCCCACCCACCCCATCCTCTGTCTGCACGTGAATAAACATCTCATTATACTCAATAACTTTACTTAGAGGCACAGTGTGTACGATTTGGTGACATCTAGAGGCGAAGTTGCGTGTTGTATCCATCACCTCACCCTCACCCTTGTGACCATGCAGGAGAACCTGTGGTCGACTTCAGTTGTCAATAAAACACAAAAGATGTCGAGTACTTCCACTTTTACAACAGTAGAAAACATGGCGGCCTCCATAGAGAGAATCCCCTCTTCATGTAAATATACATTAATGGGCTCATCTAATGAAAAAAAAAACATTTAAATGATAAACAGCTTTGCTGTGCTGCACCAACATTTTCTTCATTTTCACAACACAGCACATCAGTCTTCACCAATGAGTTAAAAAGGCATTTACAAGCTGTGTCAATAACTTGGGCCGGTATGAAGCGCTGTTTGGGGTTTCAGATTTTTAGTTAGACTGGTCTTACAGGTTGACATATGAAAATGTTTGGAAATTTCAAACAAATATTAAAACAAACTAAGACAGACTGAAAGACAGTGGGACACTCCAAGTGTTTTGTGATGTGACAGTACCTTCACTACAAATTACTAAGTGGTATGAGGAGTGACTCTGATAACACTGTCACTGTCATTATATGTAAACACAAATACTTGTATTTGAATGATTTGTTGAGTCCAGTGTGAATGTGTTATAATCTTTCTGTTTTCATTATTCTCATTTTCATTAGGGTCTGCTCCAATATGGACAATCCAAGCCCCAGACCTAGACACGTTTTGGCATATTGCATGTTGCTGTAGGCCACTGCATGGTGAGAGGATATGTTGCCATTTGCAACGTAACCAGAAGACGCAACTGAATTCTACACACTAGTCCTTGAAATGCACAGTAGAAAATGAAATAAGATTTAAATCAAACACAAAAACATCTAATAGTATAATCATCAGAGATTTAGAGCAAAAAACCTGCAGAAAATGTATTAGAATCATTTGGAGAAAAAACCCATCAGATGTAATATCTACAGCACACGAGTCAAACTCGTGGCGCGCAAAGATCATTTCATGTGGCCCGTCAGAGCTTAAAGGCAGATGATTGTCCACAAATAAAAGTCTGAAACATACATTCCCCATGAACTCTGGTGAATGACACATGTCACTTTTTATGTGTAGCAACATACTCAGTGTGTTTACATTTTCACATGTGTATAAATGCATATGCAAAATTTGTAACTTGAATAAATGACAATTAAGTATGAAGACAGTTATTTTGCAATATGTTACATATTAATCACATTTAGTCCCACGATTAAAACCGGACCCTTGAGAGCAGCCGTGATGCTGATGTGGCCCCTCGGTGAAAATGAGTTTGACTCCCCTGCTCTACAGTCTATAAGTAACAGCGGTGCTTAGAGTGTTGGAGTGTACCTGAGCCCAGCAGCATCCCCAGTATCAGGGAACCTCTGCGCTGCTCTGCCTGGTACAATGGCGGAAAACAGGAACGCACACTCAACTTCCTGCAGTCCCCTGCAAACACACCACGACACAGACTGTCCACAGCTATATCTGCCAGCTATACACACACACACACACACACACACACACACAAACACACACAGAAATAAGATGAAGAAAATCTAGAAGGTAACATCTTTCAAACCCCCTCACCCATGTTAATGATTATAAAACAACCCAACTTCATTCTAAACCTCAAATGAGGCTACTTCTTCAAATAGGAACTTTAGGATATAGAATAAAAAATCTACTTGACCACACACACACATATATGTGTATATATATATATATATATACACAAATATATATTCATGTATTCTACAAGGAAAAAAACATAAGAGTATCATTATACAGTTGTACAATCCCTCACCTCCTTTCCCAGCCTCCGAGTAACAAACGAATGGATGGATTCATCATCCTGTTTCCCTTTCTTTGCCAGTATCTCCATGGCAACACTCAACAGGAGCGGGCGAGAGAAGGGCGGGACTGTCCTCAACACTCCTCTGCATTTAAGATTAAGAGTGAGAAAAGGGACAAAGACGTTAAAGGGTGCACGCCAAATGTATATCAAAACCACAGCAGGTGTGATGTTGTCACTGGATCCACGCAGAGACACAATGTGATGATAACACACTCAGTGCCCACTTTATTAGGTACACTAGAATGGGTCTAGTTGTCCAAACACAACAGGACAAATAATCCTTTACTACTACAAAGAAAAGTTTGAATTAATATTCAGTTCAATGTTTCTTACTAGTACAGACACGGACATTTTCATTTTATGAAATCCATCATACATTAAAATAAAGTATTTCTACTACGACAACTCAACATTTTTGTTGTCATTGAAAAGAGTGGAATGAAAAATTCATAACGTATCCATCCCAGAATAAAAACATTGTGTGTGTCTGTGTGTGTGTGTGTGTGACAGGTTGATTAGTAAATCTGCACTGTGACATGTTTTGAATGGTTAAAGTTTATTACCATTTATATGATCAATAATCTGCTGACTAATCAAACTGACCTTATTCCCGAGGGCATCTTGTGCAGCTGCCCCTTCACATACAGGAATCTGTTCTTGGAGGCAACATGGCTGTAGGTGACAGGAAGGATCTCCCCTGCCAGACCCAGGTCTTCCACCTATGCACACACACGCACACACACACCTTATTTGTCAGTAAAAAAAATGCGGTAAAGATTTAGGTAAATGACTTTGGCTAAGAGACTGTTTAATGTCTAAGATCAAATGCACCATGTTGAGAGTGTTCTTTCCCACTGCTCCGACGGGTCGAATCCCTCTGGGTCCATGTTCAAAAACGGCTCCATCGGCCCTCCGAGTTGACCACAGCCAACCACCACAACGGCTGCTGGCCTCCAAAACTATGACCTTGTGTGAGAGAGACGACAGAAAGTGCTTTGATGCTACAATCAAACTAACGGCAAGTAGAAGCGTGTTGGTCTGAGTGGAACAGTTCAGCGACGAACCTTTATGGTAGAAATGCACCTGGACATTTGTGTTGTTGCTGCATTCGCATGGTTCAAACAGTTCAAATGTGATACATGCGGTATTAGTCAGTGTGTGTGTGTGTGTGTGTGTGTGTGTTACCTTGGTGACCTGAGGGCTCTTAGACAGGTAGTAGGATGCCGCCAGCCCCCCGATCCCCCCTCCCAGGACTGCAACAGTTGTCATTGGCGCGTCAAGACCCACTGACACCGCAGGGGGCTGCGAGGAGGGGACGGCGGAGGAAGGAGGGACAGGGTGTGTCTGCTGAGGGACAGGTCTGTGAACAGTGATATGAGAAAACTGTTAGTTTATCAGTCACAGCTCACTGATCCAAAAGACCTCCCTCTAACACTGTGTGTAAATCTGAGACACGCGTGTCCTCTGTGTCACTACATCCATCTTTAGACTGATGGTTTGTTGTGTCCACGCGTCCTTTTCTCAACAACTGTGTCCCCCAGTCACATGTAAACAACAACTTCAACGTTCCTTTGTGATTGTGTTTCAAACCAAAGAGGCTCAATATGCTCCGTTAGGTTTTTGTCTGTGAGACTGACATAAAGACACATACACACACACATCACACTGAATAAACACGACGTTTGTTTATAATCTGATACAGAATTGAAGCTGAGAATGAGGACTGATATTTGGAACTCGTGTGAATTTACAATAAAAGTGAAAATCTTTGTCAACATTTTAAACCAGCCTTAGAGCTTAGTTTAAAAAGTAGTTTGTTTATTATATTTATTATTAGTAAAGCTACAAATGGGTCCATTACCATGGATCATTACAGTAAGACTGTGGTATACAGTAAAGATTGGCAATGTGCGAAATATCAGCTCACACCTATATTTTTAATTCACAGAGTGAATGAATTAACAAATGCTCAACTTTACCTCAGTGGGGCCATTTTGTGTTTTTCTAGATTTCTACAGATATGATGTAATGTAACACGACTGTCTATTAAAGTATATACTTTTAGATTTTCTTCATTTCAGTTACGCCATTGCGTTTCATCTTATATCCGTGTGTGTGTGTGTGTGTGTGTGTGTGTGTGTAGCCCAGAGGCAGCGGTGAACAGCAGCAAAGTCCGACTATTCGCTGAGGGGAGACCACGGGTCACAGGCAGGACGACAGTTCAAACAGTGGGACCGCTGTCAGTGTGATGCACACACACACACAACACACACACAAACAGCGCTCTTACCTTCACGGGAGACGTGACACAGAGCCGTCCGCGTGCCCGTGTCAGACGTAGATAATGCGTGTAATGCGCGCACCTGCACTACTGAAACTCCAGTAGACTATTTTACGTAAATGTCATGTACGTGCTCTTCCTCCTCATGAGGACAGAGACAAGGCTCAACACCGCCACCAGCTGGTGTGGAGTAATGATTGCATATCTCACAGCAATAACAATAATGACAACAACAACAACAACAACAACAACAATAATAATAATAATAGTAATAATAACAATGATAATAATAATAATAATAATAATAATAATAATAATAATAATAATAATAATAATAATAATAATAATAATAATAGTAGTAATAGCAATAATAATAATCCTAGCCATCAAAATTCAAAGACACTCTTTTAATCTATGTTCACATCCAAACATATGATTGTAGTTTGGACTTAAATAAAGTTCAAAAATGAACTTAGACCTGCCCTGTGACACAATTCCACCCCTCATTATTTATGAAATCTCTCTTTACTATATACAAACTCCCTCTACTATATACTTATTCAAGACCTGTGTGAATGTGAAGCCCAATAAAGGAAAACAACTAAAAACAAATACAAAATAAAAAGCTTCAATTCAAAACGTGCTGGAGGTGCAAGCATCAGCCAAACACTACAGAGGTTACTGTACTTTTATTTTAGAAAGAAATGAACACTGTGGATTTGCCTAAAAGTGTAATTCCATAAACATCCAGCAGGAGATGCTCCAAATAGTCGCTGGCTCCACTGATTGCTTCCATTCCAAACATGCCAAAGTTTCCTTTTAATTACTCAGTTAATATTTTCACCATAGGGAACTATGACCTAATCCAATCATTCACCCTCATATCAGTGATATAGTTCCATCCAAATCTTGTTTGAGGGCATATTTCTCATCCTCTGACAAGATGGAACTCCTCTTTGGAGGCCTATAGGGCACCACATTGGGTAGAGCCGGATCTGATCCTTACTTAGATAAACATGTCTGAAGTCTGTCACTGTGATGTAACTAATTGCTTTTGTTTCGTTGATAAATAATTAACAATACATTTGCATATGTGTAAACCAACAGAGGCAGGTGTATCATGACTGTCAGTGTCTACAAAAGTGGATGGATAATATTTTGTCTCTCCACCTCTCTATCGTTCTATCGTTCTATCGTGTTGCATTGTCGGTATCTACTCAGAGGGGGCGCTCGAAACAATAACATCCCTCCCTCCGCCGGAATTTCAGTGATTACCGGAAGTAAATACGCATCATTAGCCCAGCGCATCATAACAGTTGGCTGGAAGACGGGAGTGTGTTTTTTGTTGATCTAAGCGTCGTTTGTTTTAATGCCTTTCTATGAGAAAACAAAGACGGAGAGGAAAAGTAGACTACGGAGATACTCACTGCACCGGAAGTAAACAAAGAACGCTCTAGCATAGCGCTAGCGGCGTTAGCTCAACGCATGTTAGCCGTTAGCAGAAAGACGGTGCTGTGGTCGCGTCACGGGCTCATTTTGGAGCAGAGATGTCTTCAGAAGAGGAAGAGGTGGACCGACAGCTCAGGCGGATGTATCTCATCATGACACCCGAAATAAAACTTCACAGAATCGGTCAGTAGAGCCAGAACGTGGCCGGTGTTAAACTCTGTGTATCCTCAGAATACCAGTCGAGCCAGGTCTGCCAGAATTCGGTTTCATTAACCCAGACGCCAAAAGTCTAAAATCATCTACTTTCATAAACACTGTTGTTGAAAAGTGCCAGAGGTCAGGTGGAGAAGTTAAGGAGACAGTGTAAGGAGTTAGGAAAGGAGAGAAGACTGTTGCGATGGTTCACATTCAATGTAACTTCATTTTCCTCTCCTCTCATAAATGATGCTCTGGTGCTG
>JAFBJT010090194.1:31836-44840 GCA_016785325.1 Chascanopsetta lugubris
GGCTCCAGCACCATGGACAGCGCCAGTGTAAACATAAAGGGGTGGTGGGGGTTCCCGTTAGTTTGCAGGATTCACCTTAGATTCGTGTTTGTTTGTTGTTGTTTAGGGGTGAACACTTCTAAAGGAGGAGTTTGCCCATCATTTTGAAACCATGACACATTCAAAACTGCAGGTTTAAAGGTGCAGTATGTGAAAGTTTAGGTGGGATGAATTGCAGTTTCTACTGGTTGAAATGGAATAGATTGTTTTCTTGATATCGTTGCATGATTGTAAAAATCCACCAAATCAGTTTTCATTACATTTTTGTACTCTCCTTGGAGGCGGCCATATTGGACTACCATGTTTGTTTGTTTATTTATTTATTTATTTATGTATTTATTATTTTTACATTAGCCCAGAATTGAAAACCTTTACATTATAATTGAAGGCTGGCATCTGCCCCCCTACTGGCTTGACAGGGGAAGGTAAGGAGACGGGTAATCAGCTGCAATATGCAACTTCACCAGTAGATAGCACCAAAATCTACCTTTTAAGCATATTCATGATTAAAGGCTTATTTTTAAACATGATAAGAATAATTTAGAAAAATACTTTAAAAGAAGTACTTGCATTCGAGGCAGGTCCTCTCTGTGGAGGCGGCTATGTTGCACCACCATGTTTTTACAGTAGCCCAAAGTGGACAAACTAAAAAATGTTTGAGTTGTTATGACAACTGAGGGCTACCAGAGGTTAGTAGATGTCATGGAATTCTACACACTGTGCCTTTAATGTTAATTCTTGGAAGGATAAAACCATCCTGTAAAATTAGTAGGAGGATGAGGGGGCTGGGGAGAGAGAGTAGTTACTGGAGCCAAACAGAATAAAAACATTCACACTCAATTTAACACATTTGTTTGTGACTGGTTCCAAATGGAAAACACAAGAAAACAATTATTTACATTTGCATTGAAAAGGATTTGTTCTTTTTATCTATTTTTTTTTGTTTGTATTTATTTCCCTTTTCCTGACACATGAACTCCTGCAGATGATGAACATGTTCTCAGGGAGGACCTGCTCTTTGTCACGTTGTGTACATTGTGTGTAAGAGGAGGAGGAGGAGGAGGAGGAAGAGGAGGAGGAGGAGGAAGAGGAAGAGGAGGAAGAGGAAGAGGAAGAGGAAGAGGAAGGGGAAGAGGAGAAGGAGGAGGAGGAGGAGGAGGATGCATGGCTCCTTTTGTCGTGACTGATTTGCACTTATTGAGATTTACCCGTCTTGAGAGGGAGAGAGAGAGGGAAAATAAACAGAAGATGGGGATGTTTTACTGACATCTACTGGGGAAGTCATCTTAGAGAGTGTGTGTGTGTGTGTGTGTGTGTGTGTGTGTGTGTGTGTGTGTGTGTGTGTGTGTGTGTGTGTGTGTGTGTGTGTGTGTGTGTGTGTGTGTATGTATGTATGTGTGTATGATATCCAGAGGTGGGATCCACACACCAATCAGGCCTCCTCCTGCAGGCCGGCTCAGCACACGGATGGACAGTCAACTTAATTTTAATGACCACTTCGTCCCTTCAGGAAAAGGAAATTAAATAAATAAATAAATAGATAAATATAGGAATAAATAAATGAGAGTAAAATCCAGTTTCCCCTCTTCCCTCTGCAGCTTCACAGCTGTGCCTTCACTCCACGTTTCCTCCCCTGGATGTTTTTTTAAAATCCACCTATTACGCCTCAGCTGTGTGAACGGGTGCCATCTTGAACTTTGACTGTCAATTAGAATGCTGCAGGTTCGGGTTTGGGATCTACATACACACACACACACACGCACGCACACACACACACACACACACGCGCGCGTGCTCTCACACCATCAACTGTACCTGCATTATTTAATAACACGGCTCTTGTAGGGGCATGATTGCCGGGTGCACACGTGGGGGAGGTTGCATATGAATCAGGATGTGGGGAAAATAAATACTGAGGAGGAGATTATTGTTTTTCTCATCTGAGTGAAATATGAAGTTTCACATCTGTATTTATACTTTGAAAGAAAATTAGACTCATTTTCAGCCCAGCTGTCGCTCAAGAGTGATTAATTATGCACAATTTCAGACCTTGACAGAACCAACTTGAGCGAGTTAGAGAAATATTTACCTCTAAAGTTGGTCATTTTGACATGGGAGTCTATGAGCCAGCCTCAAGTGGCCAGCCTGTGAACTGCAGGTTTTTCCACGTCTGTATTGGACTCAAAACCCTCAAACGTATCAAGAGGCTTTTGCACTTGTTTAAAATGATTCAAACCAAGTATTTCATGCACCAATGAGCACCTGCTATATATAAGAACAAGGCCCCGCCCCCAACGCTGTACCCACTTTGGATAATACGCCCATGTGCTTTACACCCGTGTCTATATTGACTTTATCTCACCTGGTGGCCATAACCAGGAAACACAGAATGACAGTCAAAACACCCACCACGTGCTATTTATGGTGCATCATGACTCACACACACACACAAACCCAAAGTGCTTATTACTCGTGTGTGTTTGTATGTGTGTGTGTGTGGTTGTAAAACACTTAATGGCCAGGGGGCGGACCACATATGCACCTGTGTCGTGCTGCCGAGCCTCAAAGGGCCGAATCTTGAGTGCACCGTAATTATAGGAAATCACAGTTTTTAATGGACTCACACTCTCCAAAGTAAAAAGAGACGACGTCGTCGTCTGATGCAGCCTGCTGTAAAATGGCGAATGCATCAAAGTGGCTGCATATGTGAAACCCAATGTTAATATTGCTGTTGTTTTCTGGTGGCACAGAGCTGCCATGTTGTTTCAGATGTAAACAGATCTAATCTGATTATTTGTGGTGGAGATGTGTTTTTAAAACATAGTTTAATGAACTAAAAGAGAATATTTGTGCTTAGAAAATGAACGTTTTTAATTGTAATTTATTATTAATCAGAAAATGTATATTTTTTTGGATACTTTAGGTCGTTTTCTTCTTTGGTGGACTGTGAAATGTGGCCTGGTCATATAATGAAATTAAACTTTATTCAAAAAGGGGTTGACAAAAATTTAAAAGAATCAACATACATTTACACAAATTACAATAAAAACCTGAAATATTTCCAAAAACAACAAAATAATATCATAACATATTAATTCTTCATCAAAGTAAGGGGCAGTGTGAAAATTACTGCAAGAAGAAAGTTAAAAAGAATATTTAAAAAATAAAAATGAAAAAAATGTGTACCACCATTACCTAATATTGGGATTTGAATGATTCTTTTTAATCAAGAATATAAAAAATCTGAACTGTATTAATGATTTGAATGATCTAATGCAGTGTAGGTAAGTAGTAAGTAGTAAGACTTGAAAAAAACAAATCAAATGTCATTCTGACAATTGATATATTGCTTAATTTCAGAATAAGAGCCTAGAATTGCATATTGCCTCTATTTAGAATAGAGTAGAGTAGTCTCATAGAATAGCTGGGCAACGCTGTGCATTCTTTACACTATGCAGCACAGACATAAATAGCCACAATTAATAGAGGAAGGAAAAGTGCAACAGGTCTCGAGCCCTAAGTGCATCCATTGATTTGTCTTTGCGGCCAAATGGTGCTTTTCTTTCTGGCCCATGTTAATGTGATTCTTCCTCGCCGCGCGTTTACAGTTGAAGTCCCATTTAACTTCCATTTATAACCTCCTCACTTTGTTTAAACGCTGCCTTAATTGCTCGCCACTGTCCATGGAAAACCTGTCGGACTCCCGAGTGCTTATTGATTGATTGGGCTGTCAGTCAATGTGAGCGGCTGTCGGGAGACTTAACTCTCGTTTTTTTGTAAAGGACAAAGTGAGACTTTGTCGGCAGAGGAACGAAGAAATTGATGGGAACTGTGACGACGCATACAAAAATACAGCCACTAGAGGGCAGCATAGAGTTGAGGCTTTCCGGTTACAACAGACATGGTGAAATGCTCAAGTCCAATTGACTAATTCACAAATGTCTTGCTCATGTCCGACACACATCTTGACGTGGTCACACTGCCCCCTTATGAAACGGCGTGGTACTGCATCGCGATGTATATTTTGCCGGTATTTGCCCATTGGACTTATGTTATTTGATATTATGTCGCTGCAAGACACCGCAACCCTTCATTGTTTTCAGTTCAAGAGAGAGTGAATACGTGATCAAATCCATGACGCGCGGCGCGGCGTCGGTTAAACGAGGCCGTTACCGGGACCAGTCTGACTCCCGTCTGGTTCAGGAGGTCAGCGTCGATTGGGTCCTGCCTACCTCACCGAGGAGCCGCCGCCACCACAACAAAAGGAGACAGGAGGTGGCGGTAGAAATACAATATGCAGAAATCAATAACGAGCGATGGCCAGGCAATTTAGCGCACCTGCAATCCAGGGACCGGGTCAAATCGCTGTCACAACAGTCTGTGGCCGAGGCAATTTGCTCTCTCTCTCTCTCTCTCTCTCTCTACGTTTTCTCGAGTTCAAAAACTAGCTCCCATGCTAATGTGTCTTGTTGTGTTTACACCGCGGTGAAGAGGCTGTCCCGTGCACATCAGCATTTTAAAGGAGCCTCCGCCGGAGTCTGGTGACCTGCCTGCGTGCATGTGTGTGTTCTGCTGAGCTCATAGTCTTTTGCATTTATGCCATTAGCAAAGAGAATCTTCCATTTCAGCGAAAAATCTACACATGCAAACAAGACCCTTTTCACCCACATCCAACATCCAACCTCCGCCGATCGATATCCCCTGTGTTGGTGTGAAAAGTGTCACTCTCGCCAAACAAAGGGGAAATCACCAAACTCTGCACATCCACACTTTTAATGGCTAATGGCTTTTCATTTTCCGCTCCGCAGAGTCTCCTCACCAGCCACAGCAGGCGGCCGTTCCTGCACAAAAACATCTGATAAACCAAAACCCCACCACCACCATTATCGGAGGTGGATACAGGAGGGGGGGTGGTGGTGGTGGCACCGAGCTTCAGCCGCATCCTCTGCATCGGCCCCTGGGGGCCCGAAGCCACCGTGGTCCCCTCGAGTGAGTACTCAGGTACATTCCTTTAAACTTCCTCAGCCACCCGCCGGGATTCTCCGTTATCTGAACCACTGGGTTTATTGTGGTTTAATGATATACACACGTTGTATTGTTCTCAATTAACATGCAGTAGAGCCACAGGCTGTGTGGAAGACACCATTATTGATTTATTCAATTGTTCATTTATTTATTTAGTTGGTGCAGGTAACCCATCATGATGATCTTATTTTCATGCACTTATGAGGTGAACAGGTAGGTCTTGGTACATTATACATGAGCCCTATGAGACTTGTTTCTAGCCCATGCATTTATGTATGTAGTTATAATATATATATATATATATATACAATAACAACAACTGCAATTGGATGTATGTATGTAATGAAAGAACGTTGCCCTACAGGTAACATATGGCTATATTACTATTATTATCAGAATATAGTTGTTTGTTTATGTGTGCGTATCTATGCCCATACATGTCTATATGTACATACTATAGGTTCGCTACTAGTGTCTCAAAATATGGTATCGTCCTGTATTTGTCAGTTAGATGTCATACCATCATGAGTCAGTAGGGGGCGGTGTCTTTACGATATCCCCAAGTTTTCTTGTAAACTTGCTTCCTTTAGAGTTAAGGGACTATGGATTAGAGGATTTGTTAAGACTCTCTGACAGGGTCAGAGCCAATCGGAGTGTGGCGAGTATTGCTAATACATTAGCCATGCCCACTTTCTATACAAATTAGAGGCTAATACGTGAAATTTGTTGTTGTTGTTTCGCTTTTCCTCTCGCCAATAATCCATAACTGCACCTTTAACGACTTTACCTTCACGCCTCGGGGCGTCACATTGTGTACGATATCGAACTGTTTGGTACGGCCTCGGGGGCGGAGCTCTTTTGGCTCAGGCCGCGTGAGGTGAGCCGAAATCGTGTTGAAAGTGAGTGAGAGTGACACAGGTTTGAAACATTTTCCAGTCGACATATCATCAATGCGACGTGGCAACATGTGGGAGCATTAGCATTCCGAACCCCCGCGAGGTTGCGCGCCTGATCACGGTCGACGAAGCAGATATTAATCTGCGAATATCGATTGAGTCGTGCTGAGATTTTCAGACTGGATTTTCACAATAAACTCCCATTTGGAGGACGGGAGGGGGGGCATCACGAGTGAAGTGGCTTATCTATAATGCTCGGGGTTAATTGCCCTCAATCCAAGATATCCTTTTGAATGTTTCCACGTCTCCAAATGAGTTCATTAGCAATTCTTTGCAATTCTTTTATAGTGTCTTAATTGAGGGTAATTAAGTGAAGTGATGGCATTAGTGGCTCGGCGGACAAAGCATCAAACCCTCTGCCTGCGGTGCTGCATAGGCTACATGTCATTAATGGTGACACTCAAGAACAAACCCCACAACCCCTGGTATTGTGCTGCAGCCTCAGATGAGCAGCCTGAAACATTTTGTTTCCATTATTGTTTTGTTTTTTTATTATTATTTAGATAATTGAGATAATTGCACCAGTGATGAATCGGGTACCAGGGAGCAGATGTGCGTCCGGAGGTTTGTGGATTGATTACGTGGAGCGCTGGGTTTCGACCCACGCTGTCATGGGGGAACATGAAATTTGAATTAAAACGAGCTAATTCAAGACATTAGAAATGAAAGGACCTCAATTTGAATGGTGTAAACAGGTTTTACTTGTTGAGTTTATATATATATATATATATATATATATATATATATTTGCCTTACTATTATTATTATTAATGATAATGATAATAATGATGATGATAATTATAATAATAATTATAATAATACAATGGATCAATGGAAACAGGTGACAAACATATTATTATTATTAATGACATTGATAATGATAATGATAATAATGATGATGATAATTATAATAATAATTATAATAATACAATGGATCAATGGAAACAGGTGACAAACACATGCAGGTACCATCAAATGAATGATTGTGGTGCTGGGTGCTGTCGTAGATCCAGACCTATAGATCCAGACAGGAGCTGATATGTCAGATATGAGGGTGGACAGATGGTTGGGAGAGGAGCTGAGCACTTCCTGTACATCCCCTCTGCTGCTTTCTATAGGACCATAGTCAGAGGGGAACATCTTAAACAGGACTCCCACATTTAAAGACTCTCGAACCCAAACCTGAGGACACCGACTCTGGAGAGAGGAGCCTGTTCCTACCACACGTAAACATGCACTCTGGAAATGAAGAGTTTGAAAGGGTCTGAAGTGCTTTGATGGCGTCTGGACCGTTAAGGATCAGTCCACTTGTGACTTCATCATCTGCTACTACATCATCTTGAGTTTGAAAATGACTGCTGTGTGTGTTATTCAGCTTCGCTTTATTTGGTCTGGGTCCTTTTCAATTCATGCTGACACGGCAGGATACAGATCAACATCGGTAATACGTCAGCAGACGATACAAAACCGCACCATAACAGGCAATTGTGCCTTTTGAGGGATAAACATTTAAATGATGTGTTTGATAATTAGTGTTTCTGTCAGCTGTTACTATTATTTAAGTCGTTCCGTTGATAGGGTGACATTTAAAGGGCGACTTCAACTTTCAAAATTGTCACCTCAGAGTTTGCAGGAGACAACTTTACGCAATTATCGGCCAGAGACGATGACAAAGAAAGTAGTTCTCGAAAAAGGATACTAAATAAGTATATTACACGGCTGGGTTGCGATATATATGGGAGAGGCCGAGCGTAAACACTTGTATATGCTGCCCGTGTGTTATTAGGTTACTGCACCACTCATGGCAAATGACAGCAGTCATAAAAATGCTAATGTTGCGCCGCTTGCGCCGCGGTCCAATATTGTTCGAACAACAACGAGCTGGAAATTGCAGTCGGCAAATGGCCGACACTTTTTCTTTTTCTTTTGATTCGACTCAAGTCGTAATCAAATCCGACCGGCGACGAGCTCCGCAGGCCGAAGTCACGGCATGAAATGAGGTGGAGAGCGGTGGGGGGGGGGGGGGGGGGGGGAGGGGGGGCCCCCCGGGGGGGGGGGGGGGGGGGGGGGGGGGGGGGGGGGGGGTGGCGATGGTGGTCTCCTCGAGTGGTGCAAATTATGAGGGACCGTAGAGTCAACCGGTGCGGGATCAAAGATCCTCAGCCGAGCGTGGCTCACCTCCACCCCTCCCTCTTGTCTCTAAACAATAAGAAATTGAAATTGATTATGGCAACTGAAGCAAGACAGTGCAGAGGAAATTGGAAATTATCACCGGCGACTGCGGGGAACTGGGAAGAGAGAGAGAGAGGGAGAGAGAGAGAGAGAGAGAGAGAGAGATGCTGACTTTGGACGCCCGGGTATGAAACGGGGAAAAATCAGATTCCACATGTGCTGCGCGGAACAATCACATGGCGCAGTGGCTCCCGATCAATACGACCCGCGACGGTTTAAAATGGAACGTTGTACCTCGGGATCGCAGGGTGTGGCCTCCCGTTGGACATATGATCAACACGTACTGTTTCAAAGGCCAGTGGCTTTAGTGCCACGCATGTGTCGCTCAAGAGGCCACGCCCCTTAATTATGCGCAATTCCGAATCACAATAGAAAAGAAATTTGCGAGTTGGAAAAAAAATTCACTCGCCTTGAATAAATGTCACTTGAATCAGGCTTTACACGTGTTTCATCCACCTCTGTAGAGTTTATATTTTAACATCGGTGTCTGAGGGGATTGACTCGCTTTCAGATGCAGCCTCAAGTGGCCATCCTGTGCAAGTGTTTCCACTTTATCCGTCGACCTCGGAGATTGCTGCTTGTTCTCCAACCCTAAATTTTGATGAGTCAGTCTAAACTCACGGATGAAAACCCATCATTGGAACGTTGTGATGTCGGCCGTTTTTGTTCATTCAAGTATATTTCTTTATCAAGCATCATTTTCTGAAATGAAAATTATTATTAAAAGTATTACAATCATTTCATTAACTCCAATTATGGCCCAAACATTCATGTATTTTTTCTGTGTGTGGCCCTCAATCAAAGCAAAGAAACAATCATACAATTCAAATACAACACAGTGGGCCTCGAGGAAAACAAATAAATAAGTGCGTTAATTCATTCATTCATTAATAGATGCGAGTTTCATCCGAGTCGCAAACTGTTCAACCTCAACCGCTTTCATTTCACTGATGAAACGTCCTCATCCTTTGTCTTCCAGACGAGGCAGCAGCGAATCGACCGACGGCAGAATCCGTCTCTCCTGGATAATGTAACGTCACGTCGCTCAGCCATTCGTCGAGCAAATAGAGTCCCTTTATTTTAGCTTCGGATACTTGCTGCCTTCCGGAAAAAAGATCACCTTCTGTGCTTTGGACCAAACCGTTCCTATAATTCCCCTCCGCTGCTCACTTGTGTATCGGCGGCTTTGTTTCCTCGCAAACACACACAACTCACACCGTGAATCCCTGTGTACACGGAGGTACAGTGTTTACACTGCATCACCTTCTGCCTCCTCGTCTCAGGGAGGAGCGGATCCTCCGGATTTGTCCTCGGGCTGAATGATTCAATTCATCGATACAGTAAATCCCCCGGGTGAGTCAGACCTACTGTAACAGGCTTTTTTCTGGTAGTCAATCAATGGTGTGACCGTCCACTGTAAAGACGTCTATGTAAATAAAGATGGATGAAAGCGCCCACAAATGGACTCCAGAGCTGCCATCTGGCGGCAATTATCTTTAGCTTATGGCTGGAGTCGGGCCATACCGAGGTCCCACATTTTCGACCAATCAGGAGTCAAGCTCAGCTGTCAATCAAGATTTGCACAAACTGACGAAAAATGAATACAATCTCATTTGTGAGTTGACAATCTTCTAAATCATTGAAGTGATGTTTTCATTATCTCTCTGTGGAGGCGGGGCCATGTAGCATTAGCATATTTCCATGGTAGCCCGGAATAGACGAATCAAATACCTTTTAACCTTTTTAATGGCTCTTATGTTTGGAAGGATGAGACATTTTGAAACGTGCTTATTCGGAGCCTCCTCCACGGTTTGTTGTAGCCGGGAACCTTTGACTTGTCCGCTGCCCTTTAATGGGTGTTTTGCTTCGTCGGCCATGATGGTTAAATGATTTGAACTGTATCACTTATTCCACAACCACAACAAATTTGCACACACGGTCGCATAAACGCTAGTTTAGCAAAACATATTTTGTCCTTAGAAGAGCTGGCAAATGTTCTATTTATTTATTTTTTTATATTTTTTTTTACTCCAGAAAGCGAGGCCCTCGTTAGACAGCGGACAGCGGATCCTCTCTCTGCCTCCGTCTATAAATAATTTTGTCCTGGTCGCGGCAGCAGAAAGAAAGTCCCGTCCATGATTGCCATCTCCCCGCGATGTGAGGGGTGCCCTGTCGGGGTCCGCGGCTGCTCTTTCACAGCTCATCACACGTCTAAGGGAAGGGGGAGCCAAGGGAGGCAGAGGTGTGAAGAGCTAACTGGCAAAGATCCAGAACTCTCACTGTGGCTCCGGGAGAGGACAAATATAAAAAAAAAAAGAGACACTTGTATTTTTGGCAGACAGGAGGGATGTAGCGGTCGGACGACACCGACAACGGCTCGTGGAGAAAGTTCTGCTCATCCACTCGCCAGCTCCACTTTATTTGACTGAGCTTTTGTCGGATTTGGGAAATTATTTAAGCCTTTGTCGGAATCTTAAAGCGTCTTGGCGCGAATCCCGTCGCTTATTCAAATTTAAATCGGCAGGACTAAAGCGCGCACTTAACAATAATCCTCTGTCGCGGTTCAAAAGAGCAGCATTCAAATCCAGATGTATTCAACAGAGATTGGTGAGGAGCAGCCAGGAGGAGGAGCCCTCCCTTTCACTGCAGCTCTATTATTACGTGCTCACACCTGCGGACCTCACAAAGCTCCGAGAGACACACACAGAGATGTGTTGCGTGAAAGGTTGTTCATCTTGTGACTTTTGGGCCAAACTTTCCTTTAATTCAAAAGTCCGACGGAAACTTTGGAGAGTTAAGATTCTCAGAAAGGGCATGACGGGGGGCCGCGTTTGACGCAACGCAACTTCGAGACACAAAATCCAATTGACACCGCGTCTGTGACGTCATCCAGAGGGTTCTGCAGAGTGCCCATGAGACTCAAGCCTCTAGTGGCCACCCTGTGAGCTAAGAGCTCGGGAGGGGGAAACTTTTGTCACCCAGCATTGAGAAAGTTGTCTGCGGCAGGCTAACACTCGTACATATTTAAGGCCACTCTAATGAGGGGCTCCGTTTTGCGCGGCCCCTCCGTGGTCTCCAAGTTATAGATGAGCGGTCAAAAGGTCGGAGCCCATGTCAGCGCCCCGGAGACGCCTGTAACTCTGGTAGCCGCCTAATTGCCGCGTCGTCTCCAAACGCTCACACCTCCTTTGCGTCATCATGTCCTCGTCCTCTTCTCCCTCGTCTTCGTTTGTTTCTTCCTCTCAAGTAATCGCGTTTGATCAAGGCCGCGGATTCTGAACGAGCAGGGCAACCGTAGCGGCGTCGTCTCGTCACCCGAGCCGGAGCGGAGGCTCTTAATGAGCTGGCGCAGTGAAACCCGGCGTCACCTCGGCGGTCCAGCCCGTACATCAATGTTTGAAACGGTTATAAAACACGATCGCTTTCGTTAGCCGCGGAAAAACCTCCCTCCGCGGCGGAGTCTTTGCGCTCGCTCAGCAAAACAGACGTCCGGTCGGCCCAGTGAACCTTCAGGAAACGGGTGGCAGCATCCGATCGATCAACTTTACACTTTTTTTTTCCCGACTTGCGCCATAGAAAAGTGCATGAAAGACGTTTTCATCGCGTTGTCGTGGAAATCAAAGACGTAAACAAACTCTCAGACCTGCTGGTTTGAGCTGTCAAGGACCGAGGCGTTCGTGGCCCAAAGAGGAAAAGCGCCTCTTAATTAAAACTTCATGTTTATGGCTCGGTCGGCTCCACTTGTCTTTATAATGTCACAGCTGCGCCGTTAAATAAAAGGTAATTGCAAAGGTTTGTTTTATTTGTTCCCTCGTTTCTTTGCTCTCCCGGTGTGACGCACTTATTTACTTTGCTTTACTTTTTGTTTGTTCACCGTGACTCGCGGCTGCAGCACAGATTAACAGGAAGTAAAGTGGCGTGGTTGCTGTGTTTGCCTTGTTTGTTTACGTAGGAGGAGCCAGATTGGTGCTTCACGGTGTCACAGGGTTTTCGGTCCTCAATCAGATCTCATTTTGCCCACATCCTTTTTGAGAAAACTTGAATTCAGTGGTTTGTAATTGTGCAGAGGTTTTCGTGGTTGCAGAAGTTCATTTCACGGCCACTTGGGGGCAGTACATCGGGATCGGTAACTGACATATCTAGCTTGTACAGACCACGACAGTAGTAAATAGAATAACTTGGGGTGTATACAGTTATTTTGTAGCAGCGTACTGCATTTCCCCCAAATGGAAGGTCACTCATGAGGGCCCTTTACAACATTCTGTCTATTTGTCCATTGAAAGGGCAACTGAAAGACCACCCCACTCTGTTTTGCCCAGCGGGGGGGGGGGGGGGGGGTTTTTTTTTTTTGGGGGGGGGGGGGATTATATTCTATGTACCATAGGGACATTCAAGAGGGCATTTAATGGAGCTTATTCAAAGGTAAGGGCAAGTCCAATAGTAAAAAAAAGATGAATAATCTGATTTGATAAAGAAACGAGTTATTTCACCTTGCAATGTTACAATCGTTGTTTTTATGACTGTTTATTGTCTTTTCCTCAGGTGCATCGAATTTCCTGAAAGTGAATTTGACGGATAATTGTGTTGCTCACCAGCTCCCAGGTGGTGGCTCGTGCTTTGCGGGAACATCTGTGGCATGTCACAGCGTTTGGGCTCAGTCAGAGTTACAATAACAGGTCTATTATCAGAAGTCATCCAGAACCAACAGGAACCCCAGAGTGGGAGGAGTCGTGCAAGAAAAAGTGGGAGAGG
>JAFBJT010090196.1:3624-20746 GCA_016785325.1 Chascanopsetta lugubris
CGCCCCCCCCTAAATCCTCGCTGCATGGGCCTCAAACAAGCAGGGACTGATACCCGAGACAGCGGCAGGTCATTTGTAACAAGCATCCCCGGCTCATCTGACACACTGATGATGATGATAGATCGCCGCCATCGGCCCGGGCTGAATATTAATGATTTCCAGGTGAGCGGTAAATCCGCAGGATGACCTGTAGTTACACACATGAAACGTGGCGAGGACGGATTTGTACACGCGGCCAAACCGAGGCAATTAAAAGCTTTTGGGTGGAATCAAGCGGTGGATATTATAGCGGCTCAGACCCGCGCGAGGGACATCGTTTCAGCCTCCGTTCACATCGCAGAGAGATAAATGCTGGAGACTCGTGTTTCGGAGTTTGAAATCACTCCTCTCCTGGTCACAGAGGCGGGCAGACTACCAGCGAGTCCCCCGAGGCGCCTCTGGTTCACAATCCAATCAGCAGCACCCGGAACAATATTACCTCTGTGTGTGTGTGTGTGTGTGTGTGTGTACATTTATTATATAGCTAATGAACAAATTGCAGCCATGTGGCATAGCCTGGTGGCATAGCTGCTGAACACACACACACACACACACACACACACACACACACACCAGACTCCCACATCACGCGCACAGCCACCCTCTTTCCCCCTCTTTTCACCACGATACACACACACATGCACACACACACACACACACACACACACGCCTCGACCACAAGGCCCCCAGTGTTCTTGGCCCGTCTGTCCATCAGCTCATGTGGAGCGCTGGGCTGGGAGTACTTATCATCACTCTGCTGCTGCGGGGAGGCCTCACAAAGGCCCACTCACATCACACACACACACACACACACACACAGAGTATGGGGCTGCTGGACTGATTAAATGTATGGTAGCCTGAGCTGACACTGGGAGGAAGAGGAAAGTCTGATAGGCCCAATGACCGTATATATACCAGGGCCAGATAAACAGGTAGGAGATATGTAAACCTTATTTAAATACATTAAATACATTTAATGTACTGGATAGATAACTTAGGGATGAGAGATGGAGCTGCTTTTTTAATGGCATCTGCACAGACCATATGTGTTTTTCAGTTTCGGTCAATTAAAGCTTGCGATAAACTCAAGCCTGATAATCCCAGTTCTTTGAATTTTCATGGACACAGCGACAACCTTTTATGCTAAACGCTACACGAGCAGCATAATAAAGGTTGTATATAAAAGTAGGCCGACATGACCATAAAGCCAAAGCATCTTGATTGCCCTCTGGTGGCTGAATAGCTCATAAACCCCATCTCCTCCATGTTAGTGGATGGTGCTGTTGATCGAAAGTAGAGTCAAAAATAAAAAGTAATGGAATGTAATTTTTGGTGACTCTTATCACACTGACGGCTACTGCTGGATTCTGTCTAAAGGTCCAGTGTGTAAAATGTAATGAATGCTTGGGCGGTAAAAGGGTGAGGTGAAGAGTATTCACCTGCAATATGCAACTTCACCGCTAGAGGTCCCTATATCCTACACACTGTACCTTGAATGCAAGTCGGTGGTGAATGAAATGCATTTTCAGGTGGTAAGGCAGGTGGTCAAAACGCACAAAGAGGCAACTCGAGACATCTTTTCAAAAATGAATTCATGCAAAAAAAAAAGAAAATGAAGGATGAGTGAAAGAAAGAAGGAAAATTGAACTTGCCCCCCGCTCGTGCCCCTTTAATGTGGACAAAAGATGCTCTGTATGTGGGCAGGTAATCAAGCACGGCGGTTGATAGGCTGGAAGACAGACAAGCTGTGAGGCAGGAAAGGAGAAGTTGTGCCCGGCATGATAATGTATTCATTCGCTGGCTGCTCTGATAATGTTCGCCGCACGCTCGGCTTGATTCATTCATCACCGTCGACCGAGGGCCTTTTCGCGCTATTTGTTAAAAAGCCCCCTTTTGCTTTTCCTCAACCTGTTAATTTGATTTGTGCGTTGCCTGGATTATTCAGAAGGCGATCGCTCCGAGGCGTCTGAAGGTGTGCGAGGTTACGTGCGTGAACGTGAACTGCTCGCGTATGCGTGCGCCGTGTGCGATGCGCGGAGGGTTCTGCACCGAGGCCTATTTTGGGAGTAGTTAGGTTTGATTGGACGGTGCAGGAGCTGCGTACCGAAACACATCCTCCTCCTCCACCTCTCTGGGACCGTCTCATCTGTTCCACTGAATCACTCCTCTGTACTTGTTTTATTTTGGGATCTCTTTCATTTCATACAAATCCACGGTGTATTGATCTTGGTATTATAGAGCAATTGAACTCCGGCTTATTTGATTGCAGCCTGAGCGACGTGGCTCTGAGCCGGCGCAGCTCCGCAGCCGACGCTTTCGGCAGTTTAAAAACTCTGCCGTTTTATTTGGTGGAGTTTACCGAAACACGTGTTTCTCTCAAATGGCGTGTGACTAGAGATTTGCAGATGCCACTGAGGACAAACAGACACGTGGTGCCATTAGTAATGTTAGCTAATCTAGTAACGCTAGCCCGGTAAGCAGATATAGGAACGCAGGATGTAAGACTATATAGGTCCAGTACCTGTGAATCATTTACACGGTCCAGTCGGCTTCGTTTACAACCTTAAACCACCTATTGTCTTCGTCCTCTCCTCCGAGGCTTCGACATTTTAATCTGTACTTCCTGATTATTGAGTCGGATTATTCCGAATAAACAACTGGGGAAAGAGTCAGGGTGGATCCAAGAGGAACCGCATGGAATCCTGGAGTGGATTCTGGGTCGGATTCTAACTCTTTTGTAAAGGGAATTCATGCATCTTTTCAGAGTATGGGAGTTAGTGACAGTTAGCGGTGAAGTTTCATGTAGCTGAGGTAATGAAAACAACATTAATACATTTGGGAGACAAGACACAAACAAAACATCAGTATCACTATTCTATATTGAGTTTCTGCAAATAGAAATCAAAACAATTAGAGCAAAATCTTCCATAACGGACCTTCCAATTGGCTGATAGTCAGTAACGGTGTGGTTGTGTTGAAATGAAGGGATTGTTGGTGAGCTCTACGAGCAGATAAGTCATATTTTGACTTTTCAAAACTTTCAATTCTTACCATAGAATATCATTACCTGCACTATGCGCCCTTTTAAAACCTGAATGTATCAGGGGAGTCGTAAGACACCGGGCATCACTGTGGATCATCACTTTCTAAGCTGCTGCTCAGTTACTAGAGAGAGAGAGAGAGAGAGAGAGAGAGAGAGAGAGAGCGGGAGAGAGAGAGAGAGAGAGAGAGACAGACAGACCCGTGTTGCTATTGCCTGTAGTTCCACCACCTGCACGGCCTCCATCCCGGGTTCACTGTGCGGAGTTACAGCGCGTTACATCACCACACACTACAACAAAGAAATCAGGGGGCAACAAGACGAGGTGGGCCCAGTCTGTGGAGGTGCAGCGCCCACCTAGATTAGATTCGGAGTTTGAAGTGTGGGGTTGATCCTTTGTTTTTTGGCCTATTGTTGGCGTTGGGCACCTCGTACCTGGCTTTGATGATCAACCCCCCCCCCCCCCCCCCCCCCCCCCCCCCCCCCCCCCCCCCCCCGCACACGCACACTCCTCCTACGCTGTGGTGGGTTCGCGTCCCTGCACAGTCCTGTGAGGAGCAGACATCCAGGGCCAGCTGAACTCCCCTTGGCTGACACACTCTATCTAGTGCAAACAGGTTTTCATGCAGCCAGGCGTTAAGATGGGACATGGTGGCGTGTTCCCACTGGCGCCGCTGTGCCAGTCATTTGTTTCACACATTAACAGGTGAAGGACTTAGAGAGAGAGTGTTTGCCTTTGTGTGTGTGCGCGCGCGCGCGTGTGTGTGTGTGTGTGTGTGTGTGTGGAGCGGGTGGGTGGGTGGGGTCAGGCTGTGTGACCCAGACTTCAGTCAATGAACAGTTGCAGATAACACACACACACTAGTCCAACAAAGATATTTGATGTCATTAACAGACTGGGATGAAAGCGGATATGGTCGCTTATCGTTGTGTTGTTTGTGCGGAACACGCACCAAACCACACACAGCCACACAACCTCGCTTTACACTCACAACCATAAACACACCAAGTCGATAACGGGAGCCAATAAAGCCGCCACGGCCGAGTAATTGAGGTGTGGAGTGTTTGAAATACGTGGGGTTTGAAGGAAAATGATGATGAAAAAACAATATCCGCAAGTGGAAATGAGCGCAGCATCACTGAACTTTTGTCTCTGATGGTTTCCGCGCTCCTACGTGCCTCCGCCAGCGCATGCTGGTCATAACCGCGCGCAACACATGCGCTGCAGTTGCTCCCGGCTTAAGAAAGAATAGGATCTATTTTCTTGCAAGAATAGGCCGGAAGCCATTTTAGCACCGTGCACAATCACGTTATTCAGACTTCACAGAGGTAACTCCCTCACCTGCTGTGCAAAGCACTCAGCACTTCCTGTTTCACTCTGAACCGTGAGATATGCTGATTGGAGGACCACTGCGGGTCCGCCGTTATTATTTTCATTTCCATTTTACACCGAGGTCTGGGGCCCGTCCGAGCACCAAGCGCCGCGACCTGGCCTCCATTACCTGGGGAGGACGTATTCCTTTACCCCCGTCACTCGCACAACAAGGCGTGACTTCCTGTGCGAGTGCGCTCGCCGCCCGGGACGCACATAGTTATTCCTTTAATCACGGTGATTTCCACGCTTGTAACACCGGGCTAATTACGATAGTAAATACTGTCTCGGTTGTGAATATAGCATCGAGTGAATGGAATGGGGGCGAGCGCAGGGGGAGATGTATTTAATGAATAGATTGTTATTTGGAAATCCTTCTGTAAGTGACGGCAGCAGGTCTGACACAACGCAGCGGGGGTTGCTCGGTCTTTATCGAGAGCAGAATAGCGATGGATCGAGAGGCTTCATCAGAGCTATAAACCGGAACCGTCTCTGTCCACGCAAGTGTTTTGACTTGTGCGTCAGTTTGAATGCTTGTTTGTATGCTAACACCTGAGAATGCACAGCGCGTGACCGCTCACGCACGTCGAGGATAAACAGGAACAGGTGGCTTATGTCTGTAGGGCCAAGGCCCAGAACCACTGGCTGTTGTCTCGCTTGGCTCCTTGTTAGCTTTTTGCCACAAAAGCTAATTGAGCAAAGCTAATTGACCCAAAAGCGAACTGAAACAAAAGCTAATTGCCGTAAAAGATAAATGACACAAAAGCTAACGACCACAAAAGCTAACTACCACAAAAGCTAACTACCACAAAAGCTAATTGCCACAAAAGCATCGAGAGTGGACTGTTGACTGATGTGTAATGACGTGTAATATATTCTTTCAAGTCATTCTAAACTCACTGGTGTCGAGGCAAAGAAAGCTTTAGAATGCTAACTTACCTCCGCGATCGAGGACTGACCCTCTTGGTACTTTAAACCTTGTTAGCTATCAATGTTGTATCATTTTAACAGGAGAAATGAGTTGTACGATACGTGTTAGCAAATAGAACACTTTTAGCAATGTCATCAAATGCGACGCCGGGGCTGAAAAACAAAGAGTTCCTAAGTGCATCCGAAGCACAAAACCCCAAGTATCACAAAAAGAGTTCTCAAACTATCGCTGAAGCAGCAGTGTTTCCGTGACTCCAGCTCAGCGTCTTGAAAAGCCCAGAATTGTCTCTTAAAAGTTGCTGCATCACCCAACAAAAAGATTTGCCGTGTGGATGTAGCAATGATCTGAATGAGTCACACTGAGGTGATGTAAACCAGTGGGGGGGTCGATGTAGTGTCAGCGCCTCAGACTCTTTGTGATGATCCAAAAGCAACCCCCCCCCCCCCACACACACACACACACACACACACATCCTTTATTCTCCCTCTCTCTCTCTCTCTCAGGAATGTTATTATCTCTCTCTATCTCTCCATCTCTCTCAGAGTGTCGTGTTTCTACATCTTAATATAGTCGACACACACACACACACACACACACATCCTTTATGTGACCACTCAGACTAATATCTCATCCACTTTTCATCCTTAATTCCTTGTGCCACTATATTGAGATTAAATAAAGATTGTGGTTGGGGGGTGATATCGATTCACGAGGCTGGATTGTTCGCCGATTCTCAAGAGCTTTTTATAGCCATTAGCAACGGTTACTCATTCCCCGGGACGCATTGAATTACATCTAAGGAGTGGATGGTGAGATCGTAATCAATAGAAGCATTACGACGTGTGTGTGTGTGTGTGTGTGTGTGTGTGTGTGCGCGCGCGCGTCTCCTCTTCTCGCTAAATGTTGACGCCGCTTCTATTTTTTCAAAAAGTTTTTACCTCAACTTTTGATGTCAATGAGAGTTTGCGGGTGGAAAGATATGAAAAAAGATAAAGGAGTTCGAGTGCGCTCGTGTGTCCTCATCACATGAAGTGGTCAGCGACAGCTTGCGCTCTACAGCAGCTCTGCCATATGCCCGAAGTAAGCAGAGCTAAAAGGAGATATTATTCACCGAGGGGCGCGACCACGAGCTGGACACAGTCAAAAAGAAGAGAGGGGAGGGAGGGGGGGGGTGGAGAGGGGGGGGGGGTCAACAAGTGGAGAGGCTTTAGTTACCCTTTTAACTGATAGCTATCTCTCAAATGGACAGAGGGACGAACGCACCTGTATCGCAAGTCATTTGTATCGGAGGACAAACGGTGTATTTGATTACCTTTAGCGGATGATGGAACTTAATCCGGCGCTGAGGGGGTTTTATGAAGCCGGAGTTTGATGAACAAATAAGAGATAACAAGCTTTACACGATCGCTTTTTTTTTTTTTAAACGACGCGGTGACGGTTAGGGGGGAAATTCGAGATGACACAAAAGGGCGCGCACACAGAGTCTTACATAGATGCACACAACACGCAGAGTTTTCGCACACGCGTCACAGTTACAGCCTCTCGGTGTCATTCAAACGTCCACTCGGACCCCGGGATGAAGACGCGCCGCATGCTTCGGGGGCGCGGGGCGGCGTTGACGTGGCCCTCTGGTATCTGCTATCGGGGGCGTTTCGGGGCCGGGTTCCACGGATCGTGTGTCCGCAGGCCGGACATGTGCTAAGAGTCAGATGACCGATGGGGATCTGATCTGCGAGGAGCCCGAGTCTTTGTGTCTTTGTGTGACCGGCGTCAGATGTTTGGCGTTTCGACGGAGGGACGGGAAAGTGGACAGGTGGACGAGAGGTGACGCCGTTAATGCATTCACTGATTGGGCGGAAGTTACTTTTGGATGATCAATGACACAAGGGTTTGCTGTGATGCCTCTTTGCCGTCTGCGATGGTGAAATTATACTGAGGGATTGAAATGCATCATCTCAGGCTCATGTTTCGCCGCCTTCCTGACATTTTCAGTGAAGAAAAGTGACGAATGTGCTCATTAAAAAACAATCTTCAGAGTCGTTGGTAATGAAATAATCATTATTTGCAGCTCCACCAATGATACCGTATCGTTATTGTGATGCAGGGGTGGTCAATAGATCTCAATATAGAATGGAAATAGCTTAGTTGACACCTTTTATGTACTTAACACTGACATCATTAAGTGTGAGACATTTATGAAATCAAATCCCCCAAAGATGAATATTTATAAACACCGATTTTTACCTTGATATTGTGGCATTTATTTAGTCATGTGTTCAACTCAAAGCCTTTACGATGAGGTATGTGTGAATATGCTGACATTACATACGACCTCTCACAAACTATTGTTTACAAATGTCTCTGAAGTGTGACAGAATCCTAAAATGGAAAAATTAAGAAAACTACTGAATCTATTACAGATTAAAGAATACAACCTCTCTCTCTCTCTCTCTCTCTCTCTCTCTCTCTCTCTGCGTGTCACTGGAATATGGTGAAAAGAAATAATAGCCTCTCTCAGCACCGGTGCATCTGATTGCACGGTGCCCCGTGTGTTTCCTGATATTGGAAACAAACCGTCAAACATCTGATTTTTCTCGTTCCAACAAAAAAGGAACCGCACTGGTTGTTGCGGCGCGTTCGATCGGACCTGTGTGGTTGTGTTTCTGCCCACCCACGCTGCAGGCCACAGGACGCAAGCTAGAGGGGTCGATCACAAAGAGCCATTCTCCACGACCCCCCCCCCCCCTCGGTACAGATCCAATGTACAGATAACGCAAACAATCCTGCCTCGGTTTCCTGAACAAATAATATGATATTTCCTCCTCCTCTGTTTTTACACTCGTGAAATGCAGTGAAACAGCATCGGGTCATGAGAGCTGCTCGTCTGACCCCGTGGGTCACGTTACTCACGCCTTCAGTTTGCCGCCGCGCGCAAACGCACACCACGCCGCATCTTTGTCACTGAGTGATTACCGCGGCGCTGTTTTCCAGAAGAAAAGATCACATGACGCAGATGATGTCCTCGTTTCCTGCTGCCGCCTCACTCGGTTTCTTCACCGGGCACCGAGTTCCTCTGAGCGCTTCCTCTGGCTAATTAAGTTTGCTATTTACGCTCGGCAGAGCTGTTGTCGGAGCCGCATCATCTGCATAAGACGTTTCCAGGAAAAGGTTTCCAGTGTTTCTCACAAATGGAAAAGTTTCTCCCTGAACGCTGAATCATAGTTCTTTTACAATCAAATATAGATAGAGCGGTTGAAAAGAGGTGACTGTCTCGCTATTCGCTATTACCGGTAGAATGTGCGTCCTATTCAAAATCAAACATGTGTCGGTTCTATTCTTTCGAGAAAGAAATTGCCGTGAAAGTAAATAAGAACTCAAACTATTTCCACAATAATGCCTGACAGCTCTGTATGAGTCGGAAACGCGGGGCGACCTCCGGTGCAGACGGATGAAGCACAATAGGAAGTGAAAAAGCGCGCAGTTCATAGGGTGGCCACCGGGGGCCGACTCCAAAAGGGAGCAAATCTCCATAGACTCCCGTGTTAAAATGACCAACTGTTAGAGGCGAATGAAACATGCTTTAAGCCTGGCCTCCATTTTGGTCTCAATCGGTCACATGTTTTCCCGTGACAACTGCAGAGGGCGTGAATTTATATTTGAGGGTGTGGCTTCGTGACCGACAGCTGGGTCACCTGACGCCACGGCACCGTGAGCCCACCCACAGCTCCGCGTGCGCTCCGCCTCCGTGCCCGTTTTTGAACGAAGCGTGAACCAGGGTAGAAGGTCGGCTTCGGCGAGATGGCGACAAGGGACACGCCCACCATTTCGTCCGTCTTCATGTACAGTCTCTGGCCCGAACGGAGCGACGGCGCCGACGCTGCTTCGGCACCGGTGATGCCGACCCGAAGTGAAAGCAGAAACCTGCATGTTGCACAAGGCGTGGTGTTTTCATCACTGCCAATCACAACACAGTCACCTGGGCCTGGTTCGAATGCCCACGCTGCCCATTTCCACTCCAGACCCAAACCAGATGTGAGCAGGTGGGAAAGGGCGCAACCAAACCGTGTGAACCACAAAAGATCTCAGTTGTTGACACGCACCGTACTTTTTTGCAGATTGGGAATTTGCATGTGAAGGAGGAGGAGGAGGAGGAGGAGGAGGAGGAGGAGGAGGAGGAGGAGGAGGAGGCGAGCAGAGAGAAACAGACCCAGTAGCTCTGGCGGAGGCCCGGCCTCTCAAGTGCACAGCATGGTGCTCCTGCACTTGAAAGTGTGGGCATATTTGAGTGGGAACATGTGTGCGAGTGTGAGTACATCAAAGCCACGCCCCTCCCTGCAGTGAGCTCCTCGCGTGTACCCTAGGTGCGCGCCAGCGCAGCATCTCTCGACCACCCCCACCCCCCGTCCGCCCGTCCGTCCGTCCGTCCGTCCGCCAATCTGTCTGTCTTTCCGTCTGTCCGTCCGTCCGTCCGTCTGTCTGTCTAACCGTCTATCCGTCCGTCCGTCTGTCTGTCTGTCTATCTGTCTGTCCGTCCGTCTGTCTGTCTGTCGTTCTGTCTGTCTGTCTGTCTGTCTGTCGCTCTGTCTGTCTGTCGCTCTGTCTGTCTCTCTGTCTGTCTGTCTGTCTGGGGAGAGAGAGAGAGAGAGAGAGAGAGAGAGAGAGAGAGAGAGAGAGAGAGAGAGAGAGAGCGAGCGAGCTGGCACAGCCCCGACTGAGGGAACAGATGGTTCAATCAGCCATGCCCCTGTAAGTAGTGGGTGAAGGACAGAGTGCCGGAGGGGCCTCCAGAGATCCTGAGGGGACGTCAGCGCAATCGGGGCCCCCCATTAAAGAGTCAGACCACGGGGGAACTGATCGGCGTAAACACATACACAACCGACAAGTATGTGTCCTCAAACACTGCGCTGAAGTACTTCAGAACACCCAGCGTTTACATCGCGCTTCTTGTGGCTAGGCTATGCTAGGCTATGCTAGGCTAAGCTATGCTAGGCTATGCTATGCTAGGCTAAGCTATGCTAGGCCAAGCGAATGGTTTTCCTGGGCGTTGCTTCATTTCCCGTCAGATCTGATGGACACATCTTTAATTACGATTATGACTCATTGCTACTATCGGTAAAGTCATTTTTCGTAAACTCTAAAATTGCCCTTAAAAAACTAAAGTATAAACGTCCAATGTTTACTTCTGCCTCCCGTGGCTAGGCTAAGCGATCTTAAGCTAAGGGCTTCCTGGTGTGGTTTGACTCGAGTCTTAGTTTTTCTTGTACGCGTCTGAGTCATCTGGAGTTTCTCGGTAAAAAAACAAAAAAACAAAACAAAATTAAACTTTTAATCAGGGTGCTTCCTAATAGATTTCCTGATTAGTGAGCATTCCCACTGGTGGCGTGTTGATTCAGAGCGAGCCAAATCCCCCCGCTCGCCCCCTCACGTTCCTGTAATCTCCAGCATGTGACCCCCCCCCCCCCCCCCCCCCCCCCCCCCCCCCCCCCCCCCCCCGCCGCCCGATGACGGAGCGGTACTGGAAAACCTGCAGGGCTCCACTGACCGGACCGGTGGCCGCCGCCGAGGCTCCGCCCTGAGAGGATTTATTCCCCGAGTGGGAGGAGCCACGCGGGGCGACTCCGGGGACACACATTATATTCCCGCTGGTAAATCCGCAACTCGTTCCCAAATCCTGGCTGCAGGGCTGCTAATCTCCAAAGGGAGACGGACCAGGTGCCGGTCTTTTTGTAATGGAATTGCTCGGCGCTTTAAGTGATTGCATCAACAATTGGCCGAGCCGGTGAATGAGATTAGAAGTGGAGGATCTGAGCGGCGCCGAGGAAAAACCGACGCGCTCCCGACGATCCAAAACAACCAGAAACAACCGGAAACAACCGGTGACTTCACAGGCGTGGGCGGGTTCACCGGGAGAGGGAGGGGGAGAGAGGACGGGGGTGAGACGAGGGGGGAGGAGGCCGTGATGTGATTGGTGGTCGCGCCTGGTTCCGACGGTACCTTTGAAAGTATGACTCGTGGTTCTGCGAGAGAGAGACGAGCTGCGATTGGTCCGTTTGTTGACCTTCGTATGACGTCCAAGGGAGAATGTGTTATTTTGTGGTCGGGTCCGGAAGTTCAAGTTCCGTCATCAAAAATTCTGATTGGAGATTTACATTTGATTTCCTTTGATCTGTAAAAATAGTCTCTATAGCAACGCGAACACAAGTCTTGAACGCTCAAATGGTTTTTAATGCGTCATAAAAACATCAGAACTAAAGAGCGAGCTAATTATCGATATAAGCGGTGTAACAGAAACATAAAGGTTAATACACTTATAGGTAAACGCGCACAGACACGGGCCCGGAACTGAAAAGCTTCTCAGCCGAACTCACGGACTCTGATGAGTTAGCGCGCTAACGTACGTTCACGGTCTCGGCTCATTCTTGCCGTACTTTCTCTCGGGAGCTGTGTTTGACATCCATCGGCCCCCCGGAGCCGTAGAGGGTCTGCTCAGTTTCCGTCGCCACTTTTTAAAGTTAGCGTGGGCTCAGTGTGGGAAAAAAAAAAAACAACGAGAAATCCTGCCCACACCCTCTACTGGATTGGTGGTGTAACTGCATTGTGAGACAAACACTGCGCGGCGCATCCATAAATACACGGGGCAGCGCACGAAGGCGCAAAGACACGCGGTGTTCGTTCGGCTTCTGTTTAAATACAAACGAAAAAAAGTTTATGGAGTGAAAATGAAAATGAGGATGAATAAAGATGAACAACACATTTTTCTGGGTCTAAAGAAAAAATCCTGATGAATGATGATTCAAAATGTCCTCACTTGAAACTGATAATTAACTGTTTGGAAATGTGTGTGTGCAGGCATGACACACACACACACACACACACACACACACACACACACACAATGAGACATTGATGAAAGGACAAGCTGTAATTAGCATTTTCAAAAGGCTCCGACACTTCATTTACCAATGGCAGCGTTTACATGGACGATTAAAGGATTTGCAGGAAATGAATTCAGCCTCTTCGGATTAAAGGTGCAGTGTGTGCGATTTCATCCGTCACCTTTGTCACGTCTACCGGTGACAAAGTGGGTCCTCCCAACATGCAACTTCACCTCTAGATGTCGCCAAGTCTCACACACTGCCCCTTTCAGGGTTGAACGTGAAGTGGTGAGGATCACCCGCTCATCTGACCGGCGGGAGCTGCGGTCGCCAGTTCACCAGCGAGCCACTGGCCCCCGATCCCCCATCGTCCAAACCCGAGAGCCACTTCCTCTCTCCTCCGGCGCGAGACCGCGCGGCGGTCCGCTCGCCGTTCCAGCCGTGACCCGCCCCGACTCCAAATGAGACGCACGCTTCGCCTCCGTGGGACAGGAAACGGGATTCGCGGTCAAAGTGGGGCACAGGTTCGACACAGGGAGCTGGTTCGTGTGGGACGAGGCTCTGACTAACGAGTGCGATGCTGCGCAGCTGCTCCTTCAAGGCAGCAAGGCATTGTGGGTAGGAGGCGAGTGAGCTCATCCTCCCACCAACTATTCTCCAGGGGAGCAGACGGATGGGGAGTTCAAGTCCCCCACAACCAGAGGGTTAGAGGTTCAATTCCAACTTCCTCCTGAAGTGCCCTTGGGCAAAGATACTGAACTGCCGCCACTTGTGGGAAAAGAGGCCAAAATTGGAAATTTGCCGACCGATGTGGAGCGCGATTTTATCGACATGTAGCTGCCGGTGATTGATGGTCACGTGACCTTTTGGACGGGTAGAAGTAAGGCTACGGTTAAAGGTGCAGTGTGGAAGATTTGGGTCCATTTTTGTCACTTCTATCTGTGGAAACAGAATTACAGCACAATCATATTGACATTTTTACAAAGGTATATTCACCCCAGTGTACGACTTACTTTGTTCCTGACCCTTTAATGAAATGAGCCCTTTAAATGTATATTTACATGAGGAGCGGGTCCACCTCATGGAGGCCGCCATCTTTTTACAGTAGCCCAGAGTGGACGTACTAAACATCTTCCGAGCTTTAACGACAATAGCTTCTCCTGCACGCTCGAACGGGAAGAGTGAGGTGAACGTTACAACATGCAACTTCACCACTAGATGTCACCAAATCCAACACACTGTACCTTTAAATAAACGTAGCCGCACAATGTCAACAAAGATGTAAAAAAAAAAATGAAATGGAAATATGACGGGATTGGAGGGATTTCCGTGATAAGAGCCAGCGTCGGTGTTGATGTGCTGTAAACAGGACAGGACGATTTACTACGGTGACCCCGAGACCCCCCCCCCCCCCGCCTCATTCTTCAGATGTGAAAGACAAAGATCCAGTTCTACAGAAATGTTCTGGAGTTCATGTCTCAAAAACACTCAAAGTTGAAAATCCTTCCTTGCAGTTTTCAAAATGGACGCACTGAAGAAGTTTGACGTCTGCTTTGAAACGAGCCGAATCCAAAGAGCTCCCCTCGCCGGACGCTGCCGCGTCTCCTGCGAGTCGTTGGCACGTCTGCGTCGCCTGTGGAAACGCGGCCGTCGCCGCGAGAGTCGCTCCGCTCGCGAGAAACGGAAAAGGTGCGAATTGGTGTGGAGGCGCCTCGGAGGGGACGTGAGGGCGTTTGGTAAAGAGCCGACAGGAGCCGAGTCACGCGACGACACGACCGCTTCAAAGACCGACGTTTACGAGGCCGTCGCTCCCGCGGCGGGGGGCGGCGGGGGAGGGGGGGTCTTTGAAGTGGGCGCGTGTTTGGCGCGTGCGGAGGAGGAGGAGGAGGAGGAGGTCGTCGTTGACGTGTGTGTTTCTGCGACCACGGCCACAACTTCCTGTGACGTGGATTTCAGAGGCAGCAGCTGCAGGATTTCAATTCTTCACATTTCAACAACTCCAGAGATGATGAGTCACGCTGACGTGGAGTTTGGATCCACTTCATTATCTCATGATATTTGATCGACTGCATTTCCGCTCATTTTTCCGTCCCAGTGAAGAATGTCCTGCCGCGCTCTCGTCTCCGCTGCTTCAGACGTGGACACTGGTTGACATCAGTCTCCAAAATGTCCTCCGATCGGTTCCAGAGAGTGAACATAAACATGGCGTCGGCGACGGGTTTCTGCAGAGTGCTCGCGAGGCTCGTAGCGGGCGAGTCACTCGTCGGCCATCTTGCCGATGCCTAGCTCCCGTTCCTACTTCCTGGTTCATCCCGAGAAAATGGACAAAGGGGGCGGAGCACAGGCAGAGCGGGGGTGGGGCCCCTGGCGCTGTCACTACATCCTTAGAATGTGCCCGGTGGACCCAGGTGTCACTCAAGAGGCCACGCCCCTTATTTATTCACATTGACAAATCTTGATCGAATAACATTAAGCCCCGCCCCCGTCCAGTTGTCACGGTAACAAATGTGACCGATTGAGACCTAAAGCCTGGTTTGTACCGGACTTTAAACGTGTTCCATTCAGCTCTAAAGCTGAACATTTTAAAATGGGAGTCTATGGGGATTGACTTACCTTTGGAATCTGCCTCAAGTGGCCACGCTGTGAACTGCGGGTGTCCCTCTCGGCCTCGGCAGTCAGCCCCGGAGGCGGCTGCAGACTCGCATGCAGACTCTGCGGAAATAAGAGTCTAGAGGAAACAGAGAAGCACTCGCTGGAGTTTGGTGCATATTTAAAAGCAGCTTTATTCACTTCCATTACAACATCACAGGGGGCCGGAGTTTGAAAACCTCCATTCAAGCCCACATGCCGTCGCCGGATTAACAGTTTAAAATCTCGCTTTGCTGCGTTCAGCATTTTTTGGGACATTATCTCCAAATGACGTCGGGAGGCTCTGAAGGCCGGTCCTCGGAAATCCAGTCAAAAATGAAGTCTGTGACATCGCTAATCTGATCCCGGGGGCACCACAGGGGGCCGGGCAGGAAGAGGCTCTTACGTACGTGAGGGAAGTCGGTTCTGCATGTGGACATTTAATTCCAGCCCCGGAATAAGTTTGTTTTTTCCAGCGCGATTTTTGTTTTCGTTTCTCCTTTTTATTACTTCTGACATTTCTGAGTTATTGTGAAAAAGCATGAGAGATAATTATGGTATTCTAAAGAATATTACAAAATATACGTCCCATCACGATTTATACTTCATCATCATTCAAAAGTGCTTTTTTTCCCCTGTAATAAAATAACTTGAACAGTATCATACATGTGTATATTGCAGCTTCAACCCGAGTCTGTACACAAAATATTAAAATCCTAATTTTCCAAAATCATCTCGTCCTGCAGTTCAGGAATTTCAGAGCAACTTCACTCCGGATTAAAAGTTTACAAACACTGTTAAAGTATAATTTAATTCATTAAAAAACAAAAAACAAAAAAAAACATCTGAAAATCTGACATCCTGACCCGTTCTGACGTGGTCTCCGGGGTCCACCTCTCTCTCTCTCTCTCTCTCTCTCTCTCTCTCTCTCTCTCTCTCTCTCTCTCTCTCTCTCTCTCTCTCTCTCTCTCTCTCTCTCTCTCTCTCTCTCTCTCTCTCTCTCTCTCTCTCTCTCTCTCTCTCTCTCTCTCTCTCTCTCTCTCTAGTTACCAGGAACCAGCAGAACGAAGCCGTCTCGTCTCTTCTTGAAGTCGGCGCCGCTCAGCCCGGCTCTGGTCTCCACGGTGACGCTCTTGAGTTTCCCGCGCATGTGAAGCTGCAGAGCCGAGGGACAAACCTTCACCGGGAAGTGGACCTTCCTCACTCTGGACCACCACGAGAGAAACACACACAGGGGTTTGAGTTCTTTGAGATTCAGCAGAATCTTCAGTAGCGAGAGAACATGATGTATTTCCTGATGAATTCAAATATGATGTCATCAAAACTGACATTCTGATAAATTCAGAATGTTTGATTTTGTCCCATTAGCCTTAAATGAGCCCATTGAGGGGCATCTCCATGGGGGGCCGCCATGTTTTTTTCCGTAGTGAACGTGGACGTAAGGGTGAGGGTGAGGCGATGGATCCAACACGCAACTCCACCACTAGAGGTCACCAGATCTTACACATGGCACCTTTAATAATCGATGGAGGGAGGATTTCTCCTTTGGGGGCTGCTGCGAAAACCGAAGCTGGAAGAGTCTGCGCGAAACCGCCACGTCGCCGCTTTCTCCACCGATTCCGCTGACTCGGCGAAAAGCCCCGTCAGTTACTCATCACTTCCTGGAACTGATCATTTCATCACTTCCTGCCCAGTGTCTCTCTCTGCTCAGCGCTGAGAGATGAGGACGTGTGCCCCCCCCCCCCCCCCCCCCCCCCCGGATGGGGGGGGGGGCCCCCCCCCCCCCCCCCGAAGACTCGGCACCGTCAGCTAAAGATGATCCACCGCGAAGTTCCAGCCCCCCCAAACCACCGCCACCCCCTCCCCCGGGCCCTCAGGGGACCCGGCAGCCTCAGCCTGGCTGCGTCGACCCGGCAGCCGGGTACAAGCGCAAGCCGGGATTTGTACTACACCCTAATAATAATTAGGGTGTAGTACAAATAATTGACGATTAGCTGGACGATTGGTTGTCGCCCTCTAGAGGTAAATCACACAAATTCACCTCGATAGCTGCAGTTTCTTATTCATCTCACAACTCACTCACACCGCGTCTCCTGATATCAGTTATGACTCCGCCCTCGAGTGTCTCCAGTAACCAAGTTCCTGTTCATCAAGAAGTCTAGGTCATAACAACAGGTGCGGGCCCCTTCTCTCTCTCTCTCTCTCTCTCTCTCTCTCTCTCTCGCTCTCTTTTTTTT
>JAFBJT010090197.1:10114-24343 GCA_016785325.1 Chascanopsetta lugubris
GATGACCCCCCCACCCCTCCCCACCCCTCCGCTCACCTGTGACCTGCACGCCGATGCGGAAGTAGACGTCGGAGTTGCTGAGGTACCTCTCCACCAGGATGTAGTACCACTGCTCCCAGGCAGGGACCCGCGTGTCCAGCTCACAGGGGCTCCACTCCCGACAGTCCAGCGCGCTGGAGTTATGGACCGGCGGCGCCCGCGCTCTCATCTTCAGCACCACGGGACAACCGTCGCTGCTCCTGTTCCTGGTGCTGCAGTTCACCAGCTGGACCTTCACCTTGGATATGTAGTTGGGGATGAAGACTCTGCGCACGCACACACACAAAGAGACACACACACACACACACAAAGAGACACACACACACACACACAAAGAGAGAGACACACACACACACAAAGAGACACACACACACACAGAGACACACACACACACACACACACACACACAAAGAGACACACACACAAAGAGACACACACACACACAAAGAGACACACACACACACAGAGACACATACACACACACACACAAAGAGACAGACACACAAAGAGACACACACACACACACAAAGACACACACACACACACACACACAAAGAGACACACGTGCACATGTGTTAGGCTGGAATAATAACAGATCATGTATGATAGAATCTGCACAATCCCCTTTCTGGCTTATTAGGGGTAAATGTCTGTTTAAAGGCACATTGTGTAGGTTTCAGTGACACCTACAGGCCAGCTGGTATGTTGCAGCTGAATACCTCACCTCCTTCAGTTACTGAAACTTAAAAGTTGTTGATTTTTGTCCAGCCAGGGCTTCCATAAACACATGGTGACGCAACATGGCGAGATATGACCTGCTTTAATACAATGGTCTCATTGGACAAGTTATGAAAAGTACCGTGAATATTTCATATCATCATAACAAAGAAAACATGACTCCTTCTATCAACACAGCCTTCAACACATGCCCACATCTTTCACACTATGCCTTTAAAATGTGCAGAGTGCATGTGCTTCTATAGGTGATGTGTGTTACATGTGGAAGGTCGGGTGCTATAAATATGTCCTTTAATAATAACTATAATGGTACAATGGAATCAAAGCACTGGGGCCATATATTATATGTAGTGTATTTACAGTGTGTGTGGGAGGTCAGAGACAGAAACAGCAAAACAAACGACTCCCACGACAACGTAATGATCAAATATGGTTCAGAATGTGGACGAACATTCGATACACCTGACATCATTGACTTTGTATGAGGTTTTCACGTCAGAATAATCAGGAAAAACATAAGAGGCAGAAACGAGCTCGTCCACCCGAGGTGCTGTTTCCGTGTGAGTGTCGATCGGAGCTGCAGCCGATGAGGATCCATGTCGGTCAATCGAGCGAATGTCGATGAAACACATTCCCAGTGCACGAAAAACCAGACGGCATCCTCAGGGGCCGACGGATGAGGCTAATATGGAGGGTGGAAAAACCTCGCAGTTCGCAGGGCGGCCACTGGAGGCACCATAGACTCCCATGTTAAAATGGCACAACTTTAGAGGTGATTGTTTAAAGCCTGGCACAAACTACGACTCTGGTCACATTCGTTCCCCGTGACAACTTGGCGTTTTTCTAACTTGTCTATTCCTATTCTATCGGGGTTTGAAACTGCGCATGATTAAGGGGCGTGGCCTCTTGAGTGACACCTGGGCCGACCTTCTGAGGATGCTGTGACAGCACCACGGGCGCCGCCCCCCAGCTCTGTTACCTGTGCTCCGCCTCTCTGCCCTTTCGTTGGATGAACCGGGAGGTAGGACGGGGTTACAAGGGAACTGCCCCCTACGTCCCTCTGGTTTTTTGCTTTTTCCTCTGATCTTTGTCTTCTTTTATTTTATTTTTTTCCACACAACACACAACTCAAGTTCAGGGCACACAGCTCCGGTGACAGGTCCGTGACGAGAGGACTTACTTGTAAAGTGCGGATCTGTTGTGGAGGGGGATCATCTGGTCGATGAAGTATCCCGGATACAGCACTGAAATCCCGATCAGCCTCTGGACGATGAGCTGAGGCTGGAACAGATACTGGCATTCCTCCGAGAGGCCCTGCACAGATCACAGCCCCGGCTTTACACGCTGGCGGACTGGCTGTATTCACAAGGTTTCTTAAAGGTGCCATTTTGTGTCGCTTCGAAAAAACACAGCAAAACATTTTCACGCTGACATTGACCCACGACCCTTAAACGAGCCCATTAAAGGATTTGGCGACCTCTAGAGGTGAAGCTGCACGTTGTATCCATCACCCCTCCCTCACTCTTCTGGACAGGCAGGAGAACCTGCGGTCGACTTCAGGTGTCATTCAAACTCAATCGATTGTTTTAAAGTAGTAAACGTGGACGTACTAAACATCTTTTGAGCTTTAACAACAACTGAACTCTACCACGGGTTCTCCTGCATGTTCAGAGGGGTGAGGTGATGGATACAACACGCAACTTCACCTCTAGAGGTCACCAAATCTTACACACTGCACCTTTAAAGCAGGAGACTGAATATATGGCTAATGGAGTGTGCGCACACGGGTGGATTCATATCACTCCGTCCTGCCACACTGTGTAACACGCACCCTGCTCTTTCACATGCTGTTGTTCTGAGCCATTAATGCTGGATGTGCATTACTGTGTGAGATGAGCCGGACGGCCGCAATGAGTCGGCGCCGCCGCCGCCGCCGCCATCGTGCCGTTTCCACACATGATCTGCTGCTGTAAAAATGTGTTTTGAAAGGGAAGCGCCTCTCTGAAGAGGGGAGCGGTGCGAATGCCAAATGAGGCGCCGCGTTCCTGTCAACTGATCGCTAACCCGCCCGGCCCCCGCCACAATTACTGTGGCGTGTCATTAGTTCCAGGAGGCGGCGAGGTGACCCTTTGATTTATTACAGGCCGTCACCAGGACCCGCACATGTGTCGCGCAGAGCCGGCTGTGTTTCTTTAATTAAAGCTCGAGCGCTCACGCCCTTTGAAGGGCCATCATTTTCACCCCTTAAAGGTGCAGCGCGTACGATTTATTGACCTCTAGGGGTGAAGCTGCGCGTTGTATCCATCACCTCAGCCTCGCCCTTCTGAACATGCAGGAGAACCTGTGGTCGACGTCGGTTGTCGTTAAAGCTGAAAGGATGTTTAGCGCGTCCACTCTGGGTTACTGTAAAAAGATGGCGGCCTCCGTAGAGAGGATCCGCTCCTCATGTAAATAAACATTCATGGGCTCATTTAAGGACAATGGGAAAAATGTTTTTTTGTGTTTTGAAGGGAAAAATAAGGAATATAACGATAAAAAAAATGCTAAATAACCACTAAACCGCATCATTAATTTTACACACTGTACCTTTAAAAATAATGCTCAAAAAAGGGCTTTCCACCAGATGGAGAATCAGATTAAATCTGATGCTACAGGCTTAAAAGTTGGGGGTTTCTTTACAAGCAATTCACAAGAATGAATAAATAAATAAATACATGTAAATGAGCAGTGGTTCTAAATGTATATGAGGAAAAAGTAACAGCAGCTTTTACCAACTGTTTTAAATCTGCGCTCTCAGACAAAGACTGCAGACCATATCCAGAATTTATTAAAAGGCTAATATGCAGAGCCAAGCCACTAAGTCAACCCCTGATTTAAAGCTCCTTAAACATTAACATCTACTTAAATAAAAGATAAGTGCACATTAAAAGTTAAAATGTATATTCAATTTTACACAGCAGAATTATAAGTAATGCACATTTGAACTCGGGTACTTTAAAAGGCACCAACTTAATCCAAGATACTTTTATTATAATCAATATTGCCGTTATTATTTTATATTATTATGGCCTGGAGGTAAGTCGCGTCCCTGCCTCTCTCAGAGACGATGATTTCTGGGGCCACACCGTCTTTAATGTCCTGGACGGACGGACGGTCGGACACGTAGAGACATTTTGCGTCCACCCATCCATTATCTATACAGCTCATCCTTGAGGGTCACACGGGGGGATGCAGCCAATCTCCTCTGACTTTGTCTGAGACATGGCTGACATAGAAAGACAAACAGCCATTCACGCTCACACTCACACTCTCCCACCAACATAAGCCCAGTCTGCGTGTGATTGGCCGCTGGGAGGAAGCTGAGGAAATGAGAGACAGCGCAGACACACGTGATGACGAGACGTAAAAGTGACCTGACCTGACCTGACCTGACATGACACAATAAGTTATGATATGAGATGATGTGTTACTGTCAGTGATTGATGTATGATATGATATGTTACTACATGACATGACATGACATGTGATATGACATGACATAATGTTATGATATATGATCAAACATGACAACATTATGTGATATGTTTCTGTGTAGGTTATTCATATGACACGTTAATGTATGATAGGACTTGACATTATGACATATTGCAGAAACATCACATGACACATGCGATATGTTACTCTAGGTTATTTATGATATGTTACTGTATGATATGACATATGCCATAATATGTCATGACATGACATGATATGCTACTATAGGTTATTGATATAATCCTGAATGACATGACATGATATGATACAATACGTTACTCTATGATATGATATGATATGATACGTTACTCTATGATATGATATGATATGATATGATTGTTATATTATATGATATATGATATGCTATGATATGATACGTTACTCTATGATATGATATGATATGATTGTTATATGATACGATATATGATATGATATGATATGATATGATATGTTACTCTATGATATGATATGATATGATATGATATGTTACTCTATGATATGATAGGATATGATATGATGTGATATGGCCCAATACAATGCACAGCGATATGATATAATGACATGACATGCTATGATATGATAATGTATACAACATAACACTATAAAAAATACTTTCAGGCCCAACACAAAAAACAACTTACACATCAGACGGACATCAGAAGTCCTACATGTTTCTCAGCAGCACATTAGCGCAGAAATCCAGAGGAAGATCTCCCCACAACGTCAACACGTTCTCACTCAAACGCGGCTAAATACGGCATGTTGATAGTTTGCAACCTTGTTCGTTCTCATCTTGGAGACATAATGAGGTCCATATGTGTGTGTTAGTTTAATATTTCAGCAGCGCACCAGGAGGAAACAGGGAATGTGGTGTATAATTGCCTTTCGTGGCTAAATCTTTGTGTACGGAGATAAATTTAGTCTCTCGCTGAGTCGTTGGTTACGCCGTGTGTATTCCCCTGCTGAACGGCTTCCGCCCAATTTTTCCTCCTTTCAACACAAAACGAGGAAATGACTCCAGACGGCGGAATTTGGAAAAAGTACTTCCATTTTCCTCGGCGCGCTGCTACTGGAAGCCGATCATATTTTACCCACGGCCGCTCGCTGGCCCCCGAGTGAACCGCGGCTTTTATGAAATGTCGACGGCAGCTCTGGATGAGAGAGGTGTTGTGTATTCAAGGTGCGCGGAGGAGAGAAACACAACTGAGGGGCAGAGCGGCGAATACATCATCAGGAGTTTACGCAGCTAAATTGGACAAAGATGATGAAACGAGGAGAGGCTCTGCCCCTTTTCATCTCCGCAGCGCAAAAACCAACACTTGCATCATCTTTATTTGATTTTCTTTCCCCCGATCGCGACGCGGAGCTAAGTAACCATGCGGGGCGAATACTTTTGAAGATCTAGATCACGCTGAAATAAAATTACATTACACATTAGCGTTAATAAGCCTGTGTATCTCCAGTCTCCGTTAGTGAGTCGCGCAGAACACAAGAGAAATTCAGGCTTTTCATTTTGCCGCTCTGTTACGGATGCTGCGTGAGATTGAGTCTATAAGGCTCTCACGCTGAGTTGATGAGTCCATCAGTCCGCCACTTTGCTCAGTGGCTTCGTCTGGTTCCATCAGTGTCAAGCAGAGGCGGGTCTTGGTGCGTATATAGGCCGTATGGGCGGTAACCTAGGGTGCCACCTGCTGGAGAGGACGCCCTCAAATTAATTAATTAATTAATTAATTAATTAATTAATACAGCAAAAAGGAAAATAAAATATCATTAATAATAGTCATAATTAGCATCCCGATTGGTGCCATTGAAAATAAAAACTGAAAAGATAAATGATAACAAATACATTATGTTTTGGGGCGGCAGTGGCTCAGTGGTTAGAGCTGGTGGTTTGAATCCCGTTTGGGCCCTGCTGCAGTGTCACTGGCCCTGACACTGATACCCCAAATGACCCAATGTGAACTGGTAGAAATACCCTGCAACCCAGAATACTGGATAAGTGGTGGAAGGTGACATGACATGATGTTTTTCATGATTGATCGGCCTGGATCTGTCGTCCATTAATATTTGGGGAGGTGTGTGCCTGCAGGGGGGTGGGGGGCAACGAGCCTTAATCTCACTCAGGGCACCAAAATGGCGAGGGCCGGCTCTGGTGTCAAAATATTAGTGCGAGAATGATCTTTGAAGATTTTTTAAGGGCCACTCCCAGAGGTCTCCTCCAACTGCTTCGCTCAGCTAAAGGTCAGTGGAATTTTTGCGTTGGATTTTGGATGATGGACGATCACATCGCTTCAGAAATACTCGCACATTTTGTTCAAAACGTTAATCTCCGCACACTTAAAACCTTCTGGAGAGTTTTGAATGGACAGTTAAGACATACAAACATGTAAGATCAGCTTAATCAGCTAACGTCAACCCCACAGAAAACAGCACGGGGGCGCTCTTGTCTTACCAAAAATACTTTTTCAAAGGCTGCTGAAATACCTCGAATTTTAATTCTATTTCCTCTTCCAGCTGATGTCTCCTTGGTCTGATGCATCATTGCCACATTGCCTGTGAGTGGCTCATCGAAAAACATTAGACTGACTGACTTGCCATACCGACAGGGCCCACTAGAGGGCAGCAGCCCAGACTTTCATTACGCATAAATCTTCACCGTAATCATCTATTTGGAAATAGATGAGCATTCCGTTCCTTACCCCGGTGGTTTTTGTGTGTAAGAGAAAAGAACAAAGCCTGGTTGTGGAGGTAATCAATCCGGCCCCTGTGTCCTGCCGTAATTTATTCTGGCTCTGCTCGTTATTAAAAATTGCTCCACCTGTGCTTTCCCGGCTCTGCCAGGTCAAAATATCTGCCGCCAGAAAAGGTCCAGGGCAAAACAACACAGTAATCAAAGTCAGCGCCACACAAACACACACACACACACACACACACACACACACACACACACACACCCAGTCTGAACAACAACAACAACCCACAGGTTCCCAAACCTAATATGAACCAACAATGTCTGCACGTGAGAAATGAGCGGCCTCACCTTGACGGAGATCTTTCCTTCATCCTTGGGTAAATGCGCCGCCAGGAACCAGTCTCCCGGCAGCGGGCTGGTCACGTTGAACGCCCCCGTGGTACGGTTGTGCAGAGTCCAGGTCAGCGTCACGGCGAAGGATCCAGGGATGACCGTGTCCCGGGGGAAGCGGGTGTACAGGGGGTTGATTACTGGCGGAGCGCCGGACCTGAAGTACCTATTAATCACAACGGGGGGGAAAATTCAATCGCTGTTAGGGCTCGATATTTCATAAACAAACCCGGCGAGTGTGAAACGCGTCGGCGGGAGCAGCTGCCAGAAAGAGCACCTTGTGTTTGAAATACGCAACGTTCAAAGACAAAACAGGAATAATCCCGTGTGCTGCAAAACAGAGGAGTTTACACGAGGAGCTACACTTCATCAACCAACACAATAAAACGCCCGGAGACATTAAAGCTTAATGCTGAAACGGCGGTTTGTCCATATGTGGAGGCTGCCAGTAAAAGCTGACAACACTCCGGGCGAACCAGCTGCTATAACCTCCTCCTCCCTGAGGTAAAGGCTTTAAGATATTTGTTATTTTTGTCTATGGCCGACAGAAGGAGAGAGAGAGAGAGAGAGCGAGCGGGAGAGAGAGAGAGAGAGAGAGAGAGAGAGAGAGAGAGAGAGAGAGAGAGAGAGAGAGAGAGAGGGGGAGACTTTTACTTTGAAAGTCAAACTTTGGTAAGGGACTGTGTCTTACACGGTGACGTTGCGGTTGGGGCAGCTGTCCCCGAACGTGCCGCCCTGCTCCTTGAAGGTGATGAGGTTCCAAACGGCCATCATGGTGTCGTCAGGCACATTGAAGTGGAACAGCTCCACGCTGGCGAACGAGTTGAAAGCGTTCAGTTTTCGAGGCGTTCGGGTGAAGTATTCCGTCACAAAAAGGCAATCTGCGGAGAGAGGGGGCGGAGAACACGCGTGAGGATCAGCGTGAGGAGCTGACGCTGTCACAACACTCGGAAAAACAAAGGCTAGCGTAAAACAGAGGCTGTGGTGAGTGTTAGCTTGACGCTGCTTTAAGCTAAACGTCAGCATGCTAAGGTCAATTGTCATGTCCACCCTCTTAAAATGCTAACAAGCTAAACGTCAGCTAAAATATACTGCTGTTAAGCAGGTATGACGTTTCCACTCATTAGCATGTTAGCATTAGCACAAACACTTAACAAAGCAATTGAAAGATGGAAATGTCAAATAGCAAAAGTAAAGCCAAAATATCTCGCTCACCCCCTTTTGGCCGGTTGTGGTTCAGGTCATGAACCCCACTTTCTACATGTTAGCAGATGGGACACGAACCAAAACAAAACAACTCAAAGTATGCTGCCGATATAAGTGAGGGCTCCATTTTTGTTTTGTTTTTTTACAGTGACAGGAAGTGGACATGTGTCCTGTTTATTTACTGACCAAAATACTAGAAGTCAAGGGACCGTCAAATTAATGCACCTTTGTGGTAAAGTCAGTCTCGATACCCGATACCGCAAAGATATACTAAATATATACACATAGAATATTAAAGGCAAATAGTTTACTGTTATAGAGATTGTGTATTCATCTCAAACATGGCGCTGTTGAAAACTTGGGAAATCTTTTTCGGAAAACCACAATATCCGTATCCGGTAGCTGTCAACAGATATTTAGGTGTCCAACCAAACGCCTGACAAATCACTATCCAGGGCCACGTCGCTGGGCTCAATCCCAAACACAAGCATCCCCTAATTCCGCAAACACCACGGCCCTGGTGGACAAAGCAGAGGCGGACGCAGCCTCTCCCTTCTAACTCCGTAATCACAAGATTCTCCTCGAACCCGGGAAATCCGCGGAGAACCTCCATCACCGGAACGTGTAATCACAGACTTTAACTCCGCTTTGAATCAGCGGTAATATGAACGTACGCCGGCCGCGCTCGTGTCCTGCATTACAATGTCAAATCCCTGGATTACACCCAGCGCGGGCTCTGCGTATAAAAAGCAGCAGAAGAAGTGAAGTGACAGGTGTAATCTGCCATATTACCTACATGCTGCCGCGCTCGCAGCCACCGCGCCCAGCGGGGGGGGGGGGGGGGGGGGGGGGGGGGGGGGGGGGGGGGGGGGGGGGGGGGGGGGGCGTGACGCATGCGAGTCAGTTAATTGCGACACTAGAACATATTGCATCCCTCGGATGAACGTTATAAATACGAGCATAAGCAGACGACAAAGCAGCCGGCTGTATTTCACGGGAATAACGTGACGGCACCTTGATGTTTCAGCGGAGCCGAATGTTTTTTTCCATTTGCAGCGCGTTTCCCTTTGTGCCCCAGCGTGTCAGCCATTTCTGCCGTCTGTACTCCCAACACTCGTGTCTCCATCTTTCTTTCTTTCTTTCTTTCTTTCTGTCTCTCTTTCTTCTCGGGGGCGGCTTCATTCATCTCCGCGGCAATTTGCGGAGAAAGTAGCTGTTTCGCAAGAATACGTTTTTTTTGGGAACGAAAAGCCGCAGCCTCTAAAACAGCGTGCGTCCAATTCATTCGAGTGGTGGCGAGACGGTAAGAGAGCCTGGTGCACTCGCGCTGTCATCTGCCGCTCAGTGCTTTTATCTGCTTTTCTCCTTGATGATGATGATGATGATGATGATGATGATGATGATGATGATGATGATGATGATGATGCACGGTAAAGAAAAAAAGTGACCCTCGACAGCGCTGAGGTATGGAGGTTGGCGAGGGCTTTTTTTTTTTTAAATAACGTGTAAAAAAAAAAAATAGATGAAAAGTGAAGCATTAGCTCTTTACACTCAAAGCTCACGCTGGCTCTCAGCGATACACGGAGGCAATACTAAACAGTGAAGGTTCAGAATGAGGAGACGGAAGAATGAGGTAGGAAGAGTGAAGCCAAAGAGTGAGGGAGAGGAGTGAGGTAGAAGAATGAGACAGAGGAATGAGGTAGAGGTATGGGTTGGATGAATGAGGCAGAAAAGTGAGGCAGAAGGGCAAAGTGGAAGAATAAGGCATAGGAGTGAGTTGGAAGAATGAGGTCAAAGATGTAAACGAGTGAGACACAGGAGTGAGGTGGAAACATATGGTAAAAGAATGAGGTTGAAGAAAGACAGCAGAGTGGTGTAGAGGGGTGAGGGAGAAGAGTGAGGGAGAAAGAATGAGGTAGGAGAGTGATGCAGAAGTAAGGTAGAAGAATGAGGCAGAGGAGTGAGGTATAAGAATGAGGCATAATAGTGAGGCAGAGGGGTGAGGCAAAAGAATGAGGCAGAAGAGTGACCGACAAGAAGTGGAGAAATTAGTCAGAAGAGCAACGAGGTCGAATAATGGGTCCGAAGAGTGACGCAGAGGAGTGAGGCAGGAGAGTGAGGGAGAAGAACAACGAAGCAAGAGAAGGGGGCTGTAAAGAGGGGTGGGGAAGTGAGGCAGGAGAGTGAGCCATTAGAGTGAGGCAGAAAAATGAGGCAGAAGAGTAAAGCAGAAGAATGAGGCGGAAGAATAAAGAGGCAGTAGAATGCATGGGCTGCAGAGTGAGACAGAGGAGTGAGCAAATAGAGTGAGGTAGAAAGATTAGGCAGAAGAATAACGAGGCTGAAGAGTGAGGCAGAGCAGTGAGGCAGAAGAGTGTGCAAATAAGAGTGAGGTAGAGGGATGGGGCAGACGAACGGGGCTGAGGAGTGAGGCAGAGGAGTGAGGCACAAGAGTGAGCAACGACAGTGAGGTAGAAAAACGAGGCGGGAGAAGAAGGTCACAGTTCGGACTGTTCATGCAACTCGTCTGACGAAGGGAGGAGAGCGGACTGTCCACTTGTCGGCGGTTTGACGGTTTGATCCCCGCTGCCTTTAGTCCACGTGGGCCGGGGGGCCACTCTGCTCACACAGCGGAGGCGGACCACACTATTCCACATCGCTCACACACACATGCTGCGCACTAAGTGTGTGTTTCACCAGGCTGCTGATAAAAGCCTCTCTGGGCAACTTTCAATCCACAACCCTGCAAAGGGCCGAACCACACGAGACTCAGCGCGGCCTCGCGTCGGCCTCTTCCGCGGGGCTTCTCAAGGTCTAATGCAATCAATGCGCTTCCTTGAAACACGGGGAGAGAGTGCGTCGGAGTGTGAGGCGAGAGTGAGAGTGAGGTGTCACGGACACACAGCCGCACGAGGGCGGTGATGACGGTGGCGTGTAAACGGCTTCACGGCCAAACTGCACGGTGAGGTGCTTCGAAAGGGCGTCAGCAGTGAACTGCGCTGTTCAAATACAGACATTTGGAATTTACCGTTTGAGCGCACACATGTTAAAGGTGCAGTGTGAACGCTTTGGGCCATTTTTGTCACTTCCAAAATGTTTACAAATGAATTGAATACAGACATTTTCATGAATTTATGATGACATAAATGTTGTTGTTTTTTAATCCTAACCTTTAAATGAGCCCATTACTCTTTGTTTACATGAGGAGTGGGTCCTCTCTACGGGGGCCGCCATGTTTTTACAGTAGCCCAGAGCGGACGCACTGAACATTCAACAAATTCAACAAATTTGAGTTTTAATCAGAACTGAAGTCGCGCACAAGTTCTCCTGCATGATCAGGAGGGTGAGGCTGAGGTGATGGATACAACATGCAACTTCACCTCCAGATGTCACCAAATCTTACACACTGCACCTTTAAAAAAAAAAAAAGGACGTGTCAAATGCTTCGCCTGTCTGGAGGATTATACGCAGAGTAGATGGTGAGAACAGTAATAAAAACTCACCGTTGAAGGTTATTACTTTGACTTTGCAAGAACGGAAATTAAATATCTGAGTCACAAAAGATCTGTTTATTCCGTCCTAGTTTTCTCTCCATCTCAAAGATGGAGAGAAAATTCAAATACTATTCAAATGATTCACCCGCTCACAACACAACACGGCAACCTTGGAATCTGCAAGCAGATGCGGCTTTTTATCAGGGGTCACACACACACACACACACACACACACACACACACACACACACACACACACAGTTAAAGCCAGTGGTTTAAACCTTGACAGAGGTCACACTCCAGCACGAAGCTTAATGTTTAATGAATCACTGATGAGAGTCGACAATGAGCAGAAGATGATTTGTAGAAAGTGATTCAAGTGATTTTGCTCCAGTTTGTGGAAAAACACATGAAAAATACTTGTTATTCTGACTTGGCATTTAAAGAGCCCCACTGAGGAGGTTTTCACTGCTGTTCTTTGACTTTTTGGTTTGTTTGTTTGTTTGTTTGTTTGTTTGTTTGTTTGTTTACTTTTCAGCAAGATCATGCAAAAAACTATTGCACAAATTTTTTACAATCTTGGTAAAAGGAAAAAAACGGAGGGAAATCTGTTCAATTTTGGCACTGATCTGAACAAACTGGGAACTCATCCAGAAATGATTTCCACTTTAAATGACACGGTAAAAAAAAAAAAAAAAAAGAAGCTACTTTTTACATTTTCTAAAATTCCTCAGGAAATAATTCTACGAAAAACACCCGACACATTTAAAAAGGACCAATGTGATGATGTGAACTTTGGTGCTGATTGTTGGGCTGAGTCAGGGGGGTCCAAACCACGGCCGGGGGGGCAACTGTGGCCCGTGGTCCATTCTGGATTGGCCTGTATCAAATTCCAAAAAACCATAATGGAATGTGGCCCCCGGGGCTAAACATGTCCGAAAGTACCATTTCACATGCCACAGTTATGACTGTAATCACACTGACCAGGGGAAGGAAACTCATTTCAACTGGGACTTACTCTCACGGAACCGGTTTAAAAGTGGAGTTAGAATATCTGTCTTCATACTTATTTATTTATTTATTCAAGTTACAAATATTGTGTATGCATTCACGTGAAAATGTCAACACACTGAATATATTGCTACACATAAAAAGTAGCACGTGTAATTCACCAGAGTTGACAGGCAGTGTGTGATTTAGACTTTTATTTTTAGCCAATCACATGCCTTTAAACTCTGGCGGGCCACATCAAAGGATCTTGCGGACCACATTTGGCCCGCGGGCCACGAGTTTGACATATACGTGCCATCGGCTACAGAACAGGGTTGTCCAAACGACCTATATTGAAACTATTTCAAAATGTCCCACAGCAAATTCCGCAAATATAATGGCACGTGGCCCACATGACATCTTGTCGCTCGCTTCGCTTGCACTTCTTAGTCTTAACACGAGGCGGGTGTCAAATCGCAGAAATCTGAAAATCTGTTTCCCAAAGTACAGTTCTGCCAAACAGGTCGGAGAGACGCTGCTACGACACGGAGCGGATGGAGAACACACATAAACACGGCCGTTTGTGCGTGGGGGCGAAATAAAGAGTTCCCATTGGTGGAGGAAAAGCAGCAGAACGCTCACACAGCCTTTCTCAGCTCGCAGCTCTGACCTGGCTAATCTCTTCGATGAGCGCCTCCCCACCACTCTTTTACCTTGTTAGGGGCTTAATACAGACGTAATCCCGCTTTCCGACATCTCCACCCGCCATTTATCCCGCCACGCTACGGCTGGATCAGCCTCAAACTTTACCCCACTGAAAAAAGGCGGAGCGCATCCTCGCAGAGCCGGAGGAGGATTTGAAGGAGGCGGGGCCAAAAGATACGATCGAGGAAACGAAAGACGATAGACGGAAATAAAAAACACCTCGACAATCCCTCAATGTCAAACGCCAGAGTCTCGTCCGTCCTTCCGGAGACTGGACTCAGACGTCCAGTCCCATAAACACCTGCTGTCCCATGAAGAAACAGAGTGATGTTTCTTGAACTCTTCTAAATAAGAGGTGAAATATATCCGTGTGGAACCAGTGGGTGAGAGGGAGAGAGAGAGAGAGAGAGAGAGAGAGAGGGGGGGAGGGAGAGAGAGAGA
>JAFBJT010090197.1:25633-54697 GCA_016785325.1 Chascanopsetta lugubris
TTGAAGGGGCGGTGGGAGAAAAGGTAAAAGCGGCTTGGAACAAATACTGCGAGCATGTTGTTTTTTTACCATGGTTGATTTCATTTGATATTTAAATATTAAAGCATACATATTACATTCATATTTTCAATGCCACTCTATGTTGAACAGGGAGATCCAGGTATAAGAGGTCCTATGGGTAACCCTGGGAAAGAAGGTCCAAAGGTAGGCAGTTACATGAAACATAGGAATGCACCACAGAATAAACTGCAAGCTCATTCGAATGTGATTGTGTGTGGATGTAATTGAGTTGAACACGTGACAATAGAACGTGAGAGACTAATAGCCCCATTGTGTGATATTGTGTATGGAAATGCATGTTTAATGTTGTATTTAGAGATTAGCTCTGACAAACGATTTTCATAAATTGACTTTTAGATTATCTCTAACCAGCTGTTCCACAACTCATATCATTCTGCGCACACACTGCAGAAGTTGTTTCCATGGATACGGTCTTGTGCTGGTGCTGTGCAAAACAGCCCCATGCAATCTCAAGTTGAGAGCAAAGAAGACATTTTGAAGTTTACACCCATCAGCCTTTTGTGTTGTTTGGTAGGTCCTTTAATGTTTGGGTTTAAAAGCACTGATTTGTGCCTTCTCCCTGCAGGGAGTGAAAGGAGAGAGAGGCTTCGCGGGCCCGACTGGAGACAAAGGTGACGAGGTGAGCGGGGAAAGTTTAATCTAAACAAATTCATTCCATTGTTATCTTAGCAATCTGGAAGTCAGCATGACATTGAGGAGGGACTTTCAGAGGAATGTAAATGTATTGTAATGTCGGTCTCGTCTTTAAAGGCTGTGTTCACCGAGGGGCTGTTTTGAAAAAAGCTATCAGACGCTGCATGTGCACTTTGCCCTGTCACTGGCACTCGGAGGAACTGCTTTATGAGGAACCTAGCATGTGTGTGCGTGTGTGCGTGTGTGTGTGCGTGTGTGCATGTGTGTGTGTGCGTGTCCTCCGATTGACAAACAAGGCACACACCCCTGAGGAAGCTGAGAAGGATTTCAGAGGTCAACTTTCAGCTCTGAACTGTAATGACAGGAGACTTCTACCAACAAGCAACTTATTACTGGATTTTATTGGCTCAATAAAACCATGCCAAGTATTTTTTTCCCTTTTCAGTCAGAGAGTAAACTGAGATGAAATGTCACGTCAAAATAACACCATTTCAAAATGTGGATTCCGAACAAATACAGACAAGTGCTCAGCTGCAGGAAAGAATCAAGTATTTCACGGCACCTGCTTATTCAAAGATAAGACAACAGGAATTAAAACACTTTATGACAACTGGCATAGGGGTTTTCTCATTCATCCTCTCCAGCATGTTGGTAATGTCAATGTCCCGTGTTATTTCATTGGTGAAGGCTGTTGATAATGGTTTCCTTCGAAGGCCTCTCTGTGCAAAAATGAACTGGGTTATTGTTTTGAATTCGACCAGTGCATTACATACAGACTTCTGTGAGGAGTCAGGAAAGATCTATTGTGATGTAGATCTTATCTTTTCAACATCTTATTTCTTGTCTCCTCCAGGGGCCTCCAGGAGTACCAGGGCTGCCGGGTGTGACCGGTCGCACAGGGGCCCCGGTAAGACTCTCTTCTTGTCTCATGTTTATGTCAAAGTATCTTTTATGTTCTGATGCATTTATGATCACGTATGTGATTTATAACGACATGAGTCAGATCTTCATCCCTCATAAGAAGAACACTGTTCTGTTTCACAGGGGCTGATGGGACGACCTGGTCCAATGGGCCAACCAGGGACAAAAGGAGACAGAGTAAGATGTTTGGCCTCTAAATGCCAAATAAATTATACAATTTTGTATATATATATATATATATATATATATATATATTATTTTCTTTCAATTCCTAGTAGACCAAATGCTCCCATGTTTTTGCTCCACATAATTCATCCCGATGTATTTCCAATGAACACATATATGGTGTTTAGTGTATCTATCCTCTCTGTTGCACTATGTGTATATTGCTATTTTTAGATCTCCTCATTTTTATTCTGCATGTTTACTTATTTATGACTTTCTTACTGATGTTTCTCCTTTGCTGTTCCCACTGCTGCTGCAGCCACTCCGCCAAACTCCCATAGATGAGCTTTAAAGTAAAAGCCCATCTTTATGCAGCTTATATACACATTCCTGAGTTTAAGAGTGTAACTTAGTGTATGTTTGGATTCAAAGTAATAATGGCCCTGAGCCTGCAACCGAAGAATGTAAGTAACTGAGAGTACAAACAACATGTCTGATGTTGCCCGGACATGCTTTTTCTTTAAATGTACTTTCTTCATAAATCCAGATTGACTGTATTTGCACAAAGCTTCTTCATTTCCATCGACCACTCAGAGCACTTTACAGTACGACTGGTATTTACCTCTTCACATGGACGTTCACACTGTTCATACACACTTCACTCAGCCCTCACTCAGTCAGTTATCAAGGAAGATCAGAGCAACCTTCTCTGTCTCTTGGCCCTCCTGAGCCTTACACATCCCAGAATGAAGTCAAAACTAGATGTTCCCACTTCCTATGAAAAACATTTGTTTTGTTTATGGGTCACATTTAGTTCCACTGCCTGAATTGAAAATTATTTAACAAATATCCCAAATATCAAAGGTTGCCAAATGCACCAAAGTGAATGGAAAAAGATCGTTTCTCAGGTCGGGTGAATAATCATTACATGAGCATGTGTCTGTGTTATTGAGTTAGGATTTTCAGTTTCATTCCTCTGTGCTTGTGTTGGCAGGGAAACGAAGGACCCCCGGGCAGACAGGGGCTTCCTGGGCCTCCGGTAAGTTCTTTCTGCTGCTGATAACAAGTGTGAGGGTCATAGTTTTGCTCTGACCACAGATGTACGCACAAACTCTTCTTTCTTCATTCCGTCTTGGAATAAGATCTGGTGTATCCGTCTTTTCCTCCCACTGCGGAAAACATTAAGACATGACAGTTACCCTTGCATTCATCGCAGATCTTCTTTATCCAGGCCTACGTGGAAGTCAGAGCTGAACCCTCACCCTGACCTCGCTTCCCACAGAGTTGACCGTCAGTGGTCTTACCACAACTGATAAACAAGAACGGATATGATGAAACTGTGGCGACCCGCTCATTGGCACTGACTCATAGTCCCTTTCTTTAAGAGGCCAGTGAGTAAGCACTTGCAAAGGCAAATCTATAATTCATCAACCGTCCCTTTGAACCCGCTGTGCCCTCCCTCACCTTGGCCTCATAAACTGTGGCGCTGGAAGCCGTGGGATGGCTCAGCGGCCTGAAAAGGGCGCAGGCGCCCTCTCACCTCTAAATGAGAATCTTGACTCTTTCATCATGGGAAAAACACTCTTTAATGTCCTAATGGAAGCCGAGATGCCCAGATTACCTCGAGTCTCATCGGAGACCGCCTTTCGATCAGCATGCACTTTGTCTCGTGGAGATTCCCTCGTTATTCTAATAGCGCAGGCTCAAGGATTACCAGGTCTAGCATTCTCATTTCATTCCTCCTGTCTGCGCACGCTCTCGTCCTCCCTCTCTCTTTGTGTAATCATTAAATGAGCTATCGATTGCCTATGTGTAGCTTTTAAGGGTTTAACACGATATAACTGCTCCGAACCTACTGTACAATTCTCTGTAAAGACTCTCCAGCTTCAACAAAGGAGCAGAGAGCGTGCGTGAGAGGAGAATGTCTGATATCCTGTTGCTTGTGTTTCAGGGCAACGGGATGAGCAGTCTGTACAAGCTGCAGGTAAACACTCTCACTCATAATGTCTTGAAGCATTGAATGTGTGCAAAGCAGGAACCACAACTACGCGTTTGGTCCAGATGCAGCCTGACCCGTGTTGTTGTAGCATATGAAGCCATAACGTGAGAACATGTCATTTCAGAGCGGTGGAGCTGTTTTAGGACCCCCTGGTGCTCCTGGTGATCCGGTAAGCACAGTCGTTGTTGTGCCTGAAGCGAGTCATTTACAGCACACGGCAGCATTGATACTATAGGAGGCGCTAATCCTGGGAGAGCTGAATAACAAACAACCTGCCCGGCGCGTCACTGTTATCTCAGGCCCGTATATCACAGAGCATCATGTTCAATGAGATCTCGGTGAGAGCCAAGAGGCTTCTCATCTCCAACACAGGTGTATCCCGCCCGCCCCCGGACGCGCAACATCATTGATATGCAAATGGTGGGAGGAATTTCAGTGGCCCCGCTCAGTGCCAAGCGGGAGGGACCCGATTTTCTTATCAGCACCCCCCCCCCACACACACACACACACACACACACACACACACACACACACACACTGCACGTCCTTATCGGACAGTTTGTAATCTTGTCCAGTCCAGAGAGACATTCACTCACCGGCCCTGCAGGGAGCCAGCGAACACAACTAACACTTAAGGTGTTGACAGAAAGTAGACACAGCACAATGCACATGGATCCTACTGCATCAGGAGGACGGCTCTGGATCAGTCATAACACGGATGTGGGGCTTGTTTTTTTAAATTATTTCTTTATTTTTTCATGTTATTACTGGTAGTATTACTATTGTTATTATTATTATTGTTACCACTATTATTGTATTATCATTATCATATCACCTCCGATGCTGCTATTACTACTGTAGCACCATTATGAATAATAGTAGGTGCAGTAGGACTATCACTAGTGAACCTTAAGGTGCATGCATCTTTTTGTGTATATGTATCTTGGGTTTATAATCTTTCTCCTCTGTGCTTTTTAAATTACTTGTTTCTTTCTCTCTGTCTCTGATGTCTCTGCCTCTTGAGCTGCTGTAATGGTGAACTTCCCCCTCTGTGGGATCACTGAAGTTTATCTTATCCCATCTTATCTTATCTTTCTCTAACAATGCAGGTCCATTGTTTGTGAAGTTCGCTGCGCGTCCTGATAGTTACATATAAATCAAACGTAGGATGATTTACAAGCAGAACTTATGGAGAGAATGGATACAATAATGAATAGCGTAAATGATAATGACAGCAACATACAGCAGCCATGTGTTTATGGATTTTTATGATGTTAGTTGTCACATTCATGGGAGTAATCTGTCCTTTTTTCTTCCATTTTTTTTCCCAAGGGGCCCAAAGGAGACGAAGGCCTCGCGGTGAGTTGAAGCTTTTCATTCTGGACTGTACTCCCATGAAATGATTGTCTATTTTCTGCACCATCCCTAAAAATCGAGGAGTCAGAGTTGCCAGTTGCTTTCTATCAGCGTCTCTGTGCTTCTCTGCAACATAAGTCAATACGCCCTGAGCCAGCAGCACTTAACCACTCTCAGTCCAACTGCAACATGCAGAGAAAACTCCTCACATCTCCTACGAGTATGAAACTGTTGAACCATATTTTCCTTCTAGTGAGAACTTATGAACCTGCTCTGTGCCTCAAACATACCCGTATGACCCCCCCCCCCCCCCCCCCCCCCCCCCTAACCGGGACGATGCCCTGAAAACAATCCACACCGACACAGAAACAATCCGACACATCATCTCGAGTTCTTTATTCTCACGAGGCCAATTGCATTTTTTATTGTTTTGTTGCACAGTGATTTTTCACCACGATGTTAATTTGACATTTTAATAAATTGTGTGAGCGGCTCCAGTGCTGTGGTGAAATTGCCCCAATCCGTCTCACAGCTGATCCTCTGGCTGGCCCCTCTCTCCTCTTAGCCGCGCTCGCTTATTCATGACAATCTACATGGGTGACAATTACCTGCACAATCTGTCTATGTCAGCGCCGGTTGCCCTCTCCTCTGCGTAATGGCATTTCTCCATGGAGGCTCCGGCAAGATGAGGTAGATAGAGGCCATCGCTTGTTGGAGTGCGCGGAATGGCTCTCTATTTTTAGTGCGGAAAGAAAACCTGATTGTGACTGTCAAATGGAAATCTTTTCATCAGTCCATTCTATGGCCTACAAGCTGTGACAGCATGTGTCATAGATCATAAAACATGATGCACTCAGGCTCACACATTGCCTTTTTAGGATTGTCTCCATGTTGACGCAAGGAAGGTCCTGAATATGAAGAGGAGCCATGGTGTAAAGTCCTGGCTCCTGCAGAATTTAATTTACCTCCCTTTGATGTGTGTTTGCCGTTTAAAGACTCAGTGTAGGGTTTAAATTGAATTGGCTCAGTGAATCTCTAAAACTATAAGTATTAGATGTGTATTTATGATAATTTGTATCACCTGCATCACAATGTTTGGTTTTCATCAGCTCTTCTCATTTACATTGGTAATCTTTATCTGCGATGTGTCACTTCCTACTACGTTCTACACATTGTACCTTTAATCCATAATAATAATAATTTCATGTTATAAACCTAATACTCTATAGTATAGAAGCTTGACTAAAATGTAATCTGCAGAGATTGTGGATGCTTTTGTCATTAATGAACATAATCTACAATCAACATTTACCTTTATGGTTAATCAGTATTAATGTATCACATGCTCAAATTGCACCATATTCCATGTGGTGCCCTCAAATCACCCTGAAAAGAGACCTATATTGATTGTTTTGTCATGCATTTAAATTAGTGCCATTACTAGAACAGCCTTACAGTCTCAGATAAAAAGAAAATACTGCTGTTCACTCACATTGTCCACCGCTCTGGCTCCTGTTTTCACTTTAACCCTTAAACGCTCTTTCGAGCCCCTGTCCTGCCTTCGCACATACTGCTCTGATTGGCCCGCTGGACCAGTCTCTTGTGAGTGGTCAACATATCCCAGCTGATGCAGTCTAGTGTCGTGTCAAGTGATTTATTCAACACTAACTCACTGCCACACAGATGTCACCTCAGTCAGATAAAGAGACCCCGCCCACCACAATGGTCTTTTTTACACAACCCACTAAAGACAGAAAAAAGCCTGACATCAGTCCTTTAAAAATATTCAAACCAAGTGTAAAGCAGATAAGAAGAGAAAGCTTCTGGAGATCGGCATGACTCAGACAGACGGAGATTTGTGGAATTAGCTGATAAATAGATAAAGTTCTGTACCTCCCTGTAGCTCATCTCCAAAGTCACCCGCCAGAAATAGCATCATTCTCAGCAGCAGAAAAAAGGGAAGAACCTCACAACCTTCAGTTTTTATCACTTGTGACTTCTTTGTCTTGACACAGCAGCTGTTGTGTTCTTCTCTCACAGGGGGAGCCAGGGGCCATGGGATTACCCGGGCTGGAAGGGCTGCCCGGTGCCAAGGTAAGAAGCAGTCCTGTGCCGACCCACTGGGGCGTCTCATGTGCTGTGACTGAACCTGATTAAGGGGGGGGGGGAGGATTCTCTGCTGTGTACTTCATTCTCATTTCACATTCAAAATGGAGAAGTTAGGGGAGCATATGTTTGGGAGAATTCATATGGGTTCTCTGAACACTGGCTCAACACAGATACTATATATAATGTCACAGTGGTGTTTGTTGGTGTCGTTAGGGATTTGGATGCCTTTTCCTTAATGGACCTAAATCCTCCTGCCTCCTTCTTTAACTCTGCCCGAAAGGTTTTTACCTGACTGACTCTTATGTGCATGTGCAAGTGGGCGGAGCATGACATTTTCTATGATACGTACAATAATCTAACTTTGAGGGGATAAAGAGACATATTTTCAAGCATTCATGTTGAGAAAAAAGCATAAACATGTTTATTGTCACTTCATTTGTCTTCATGTATGCAGTAGGCTTGTGTTTCATCATACAGTAAATGTCTGCCTGACACCGCCATGATTTATGTGTGTGTGTGTGTGTATATCATCTAACTGACACAAGCTCCTGTTCCTTACAGGGTGATATTGGGTTGCCAGGTTCACCAGGGATACAAGGTCCTCCAGTAAGTGCAGTTCTCTTCCATTCATTTACCTGAGCTCGCTCTCACCCCTGATCAATCATCGGTGTTTAACTCTGCTGCTGGCAACAAGTCGATGAAGTCCCATAAAGTTCTCAGAACACTAGCTATCACAACACAGGTCCCATGACGCTGCGCCACTTTGATTAAGAACCCGGGTGGAGACCTGTGGTGTGCGCGGTGCCATTGTTGTGCAGCCTGTTTTGCCATATAATAACTGTGAGGCTGCAGGGATGCAGCAGATACCAGACCACTGAGGAGCCGTCAAACCCGCTCTGCTCTCTTCCCCACCTGTGTGATTGACAGGGGAAGCCCGGAGCTCGTGGAGAACCAGGGATCCCTGGAGAGCCGGTGAGCCACAGCCTCTAAGTCTCTTTGAGCTGTCAATCCGCACGTCAACTCTTTGTCGTGGGCGCCTGACATATGGGCCGTCTCTGTTCTCTGACAGGGTGAGAGGGGCCCGCTCGGAGAGACAGGATTCCCCGGGCCTGAGGGACCTCAAGGTGTTCCTGTAAGAACGCCGCATGCAACTCTCGCTTATGATCTGGACAAGTTGTCTCCGAGGCTCCTTCTAATAACGTCGGTGTTTGCAACAAGTCTTTGAGCAGCACACTGTTCCCTAATATCAGATCGGCTGTTTAACTTCTTTATGGATTAACAAAAGGAGCATGATTCAGTGACAGTAAGGATATTTTTTAAAAGCGTTTTAGCGATCTCTTATCTACTAGATGATTACGTTTCTTCATGTGATTACCATCAGAGATGGTTTCCGTAATTTTCCCTGTACCCGCACAATGGGACATTGTTCGCACAGCAATCAGGATCATTATCCCTTGGTTGAGATATCTCATTAACTGTGGAGATTACTAAGAGAGCAGCAGCAGCAGTGCTGATCCAGTGGAAGGAGAGGAGCTGATACACGATGTCTTTGTTTGTGTTGCGGCTCCTTGAGCAGGGCAGGCCGGGCAAAGATGGAACTCCAGGATACAAGGTGAGTTGAGCGCACACGCTGCAAATCCCCTTATAGAAAGTGCTTTACATCAACCGTGCCACAAGAAAGATGGCGCAGCAGATTTTTATCCCCCTCTGCCCGCCCCCTCAAGCTACAGTATCATGAGTGCATTAAAGCTATTTGCATATTTGAGGTTTTTTTCAACGATAATAGCAAAGTGGAATCCTGAGAATTTAAGGCTTTGTTGACTTGTACTCTTTTTCCCCCCTAATTATTCAGTTAATGCCTTCAGGCGATGATAAAATGTTTGTAATAGAGGGCAACAGACACTTGGATTAAATATGCATTCCCCTGCCCCATGAAACCGGCTAATATTCAAACTAATACTGCAGCAAACTCTGCTTCCAGGTGACTGATTCAATATATTACACCTGTTAACTACATGAGAGTGAGCTCGCCGAGTTGCGAGATTTTTTTCCACCTTACAACTTAACAACAATGGCACCATGTTATTGTTTCCTGATTATTATAATTAGAAGTTAATGTTCTTCCATCAAAATCTCAGCACTGCACTGTACACGGCGTCATGTCTGGGTGCCGCGGCGCCGCAGCCTGTGGTGGGGCAACAGTGCCATCTAGCAGGTGGCTCCTGCTCCTCCACCCCAGACACCTCACATGCGGCTTTGAGGTTTAATGTAATGCTCAGAGAAGCACATTTCAGTGGGTGAGATGATAGATTTAAGCCTCCCATCAGGCATCGGGGAATACAGAATAGCGCAGATTAAAGCAAGCAGGGGAGAACAGCGTCACAAAGAGACGCCCGCTTTAAAACCACATCATGCCAGATTGTCTTTTTGCATGGCGCCTATAATCCAGCAGGAAATTGATACGAAGATGCTCCCAGAGGTTTTTCCTGCGGGTGCGGTAAAGGGGGCGCAATGAGGAGTGACAGGGAAGGATGGGTAGACGCAAGGTGTTGTGACATAAAGGAGGAGACAGGTATTTTTCGCTGCCGCCTTTGCCTTCGCCGCCGCCGCGCCGCAGAGACGGGCGCTGGGAAAACAGGCATTTCTCAAACCAAACGGCAGCGATGCAGAGGAGCCGTGACTTTGCAGAAGGTGAAACACTATGCAGGGAGATATACAAGCAGCACACACCTGAGCTGAGTTAGAAGCAATCAATGTATAAGAAAAGGTATATTTCTCAGAGTCTGATAGTTCTGGGAGAAGCTGCCTCACAATTAAACTTGTGCGAATATTCCATTTAAAATGAGCAGTATTGTGGTTTTGATAATAGCGTAGATATAGGTGTTTGTTTGTCTGCATTATTTCACTTTTTCTGAGCCTATTTTTTGCAGCCACAAAACTATTTGTTTCTCTTTCTCAGGGAGCCACGGGTAAACCAGGGGACCGAGGATCTAAAGGAGAACGGGTAAGTAGCATCATCCCTGTTTCCCTGTCTTACGACTTCCTCTTTAAAGTTTTTGATGAATAGCAATGAAAAGACCTCTCTTTCACACAAATATGACTAATCCCCACGAGCACATAAGCACCAGATAAAGGCATTTAACGCTCGGTGCAGTCTCCCATTGTATTTGCGAGGCTAAATTATGGAGCTCTGTCACACTTCCCCAGTATCTATCGCAGACACTGGTAATAGAGGGGCGCTTCAGCAGCAGAACCCTTGACTGGACCCATTAGCAGAATATTGGGTCTCTGTGTGCAGCGTTTTAAGCGATGCGGTTGTGTACGAATCAAGAATAGCTTGTATGAACATTGCAATCCCCCATTTTACCGTGAACACAGGGGGATTCTGGGATTTCCGGAGAAAGGGGCGTCCAAGGGGAGCGAGGCCGCGCCGGAGACCCTGGGCCGATGGGGCTGATGGGACCACAGGGCCCAAAGGGTGACGTCGGCCCTCCAGGACAGCTGCAGGGTTCAACCCTCTTGGTAAGAGATGAATCGGCTCACACTGACGCCCCTCTCCCGACGATTACAACCAAAATCAGCCATGTTGTTTCCTTCCTGCTCTTGTGTAACTCGTTCAGCTTCTCTCCCCACCTCATGTGGAGACCGTGCAGCCGCAGATTTCTGCGAGAAATATCAAACAAGGCTGTGCAAAGGGAGGTTCAGCACTCTCTTTCGGCTCAACGCCTCCCAATCCTGATCATCTAGGCACAAACGGAGGGTCAGGGAGGGAGGGAGGGAGGCGAGCAGAGACGGAAACATGTTGGCGTGCCTGGAGATGTGCAGAGCAGTGAAAACACCTCCGTGTGTCCCAGACATTTTACACAAACCGCGCACAGTCACAGCCGTTATATAACAATCGCAGCACAGAGGGAAATACTGCTTCAAATGCAGAGAGTGAGGGTCCAGGGCGACTGTTCTCTGCCGATGCAGTTCTGGAAATATCGCAGGCAGAGGTTGAGCGAGGCAGAGCGTATATTCTTCTATATTTGCTTTAGATTCGCGCAGAGCTGCCGTGTCAAGCTGCACATTTATTGCTACAGATCCAGACACACAGAGAAACGCCAAGGAATCTGTTTATAGACTCAATATTAGAATATTTCCCCCCATGAATCTGTTTCACTTCCCTGTGCCGGTGTGATATTATGAAGCACAGGTGGGAGAGACATCTGAATATAGCAGCCATCTCTCCTCAGTGCCATTTCCCATAGAGAGGGTATTTGATCGGTATCCACTTGTTTTCATGCTGTGGCAACAATCATCTACTTTGTATTGTTCCTTCAATGTGTTACATTTCTTTTGATCATGCTCCTGTGCCGGCGGCCATGTTTTCATCTGCCTTTTGAACATGATGCATCAACAGCACCACACGGCGAATGTCGTCGTATTTGGTAGAAACCTTCACTTGTGCACATTGTTGATGTGTTTACCATCTGGTGCAAAAAGGTCAAAGGTCAAATCAAATCAAATCAAATCAAAGTTTATTTATATAGCCCGCATTTACAAATCAAATTTTGTCACACAGGGCTTCACATGGTGGGTAACATCCTCTGTCCTTAGACCCTCAACAAGAGTAAGGAAAAACTACCAAAAGAAAAGGTAGAAACCTTAGGGAGAGCCACAAGTGAGGGATCCACTCCCAGGACGGACAGACATGCAATAGATGTTACGTAGAGTGTTCAATTAGTAACTAGTTTAGTAATTAGTTTGTGGCAGGGGTGGGAATTTGAGGAAGGGTGCTCAATCTATGTGCTCATTCTAAGTGCGTGATGGAAAATTCCCCCCTGCAGTCTGGGCCTATAGCAGCTTAGTATTGACGATTCAACTCAGGTCTCGCCTGATCTAGTTTTGACTATAGGCTATGTCAAAGAGGTAGGTTTTGAGTCTCACCTTAAAGGTTGAGACAGAATCAGACTCCCGAACTGAGAGTGGGAGCTGATTCCACAGGAGAGGAGCTTGGTAGCTAAAGGTTCTACCACCTGTTTTACTTTAAGTAAAACAGGTGGTAGAACCTTTAGGTCAAGAGTACCATCACCTCACTATACCTCTACCTCACCTCTTGTCCGCCACTGAAAACATTCTCTTGAAAAGGAGAATCGAAGACATTCACACGGACTCACAGAGTAGATTCCAGATGTCAGAGGTCAAAGACTGAGGTGCAGCTCATTGTGTTTAAAGTGCAACATCTCATTCTCTCCGCACAGGGAGATCCAGGCATCGTGGAGGAACTCAAGCTCTTGATCCAAAGTGAAGTGTTACGCATCCTGGAAGGTAACTGTCATCCTCCATTTTGTTCTTCCCCGTCGGTCCTGTTGTTATCTCCGTCTACATGTGGACTTTTTCTTTCTCCGATTATGTAGAGAAGCAACAGAGCGCCGCCATAAAGCAGAAGACTCCTGCCGGCATCTTTGCCCCACAAGTTCAGGGCCCGCCGGGACCTCCTGGAAAGGACGGACTACCAGGCCCGCCAGGAGAGCCCGGGTCTCCCGGTTCTCAAGGTAGGAGCTCCAGCCGACAGGCAGAACTGTTGGACCATAACACAACATAACGCAACCCCCCCCCCCACCCCGTTAGAACATGAATAAGAAATAACATCCTTAACATCTGAATGCTGAAAGCTGTTGGTGAAACTTAACCCAACATGTTTGATGTTTGAAGCACATGTGTAAGGATAAATGTGAATATAACAGATAAACTCAAGCCCAGACCTTTCCCCGAGAGGAGTCAGAAGCTCTGGACACTTTACAGAGACCTTGACTTAGAAATGTATATGAATATGGAATATGGCAGGAACGTGTCTGGAGAATTCAAAGAGGGCACATTGATGATGCACACCACAGATGCTAAATCTAAAAACATACAAATATCTCAAGTTAGTGCCAACTTGGAAAGACAACAAGGTCTGAGAGCCTTTGGAGATAAGAGTTAATGCCAAAATGATCAAATAAGTTGCTAAGATACAATGTATTACAATTTATACATCATGGCAGCTGTTGCCGATTTCCCTTTGAAGCTTCTCAATCTGCTGATATCTCGAATAAGGAAAAGCCAAATATGCGAAGATCATGTCTAAAAACAGCTCCTAATCTGTTTCCCATGAAGAAATTATAATAATATTCATGTAAATCCGATGATACACGTTGACCTGAACAGATGATTTTGAGTCATTCAACATTTGCCAACTGGCTGCTTGGTGTGTGTGCAGGCACCAATGTGGGGCTCGTGTGTTGTGGGGATTCATGGGTATCTCTCTCTTGCTTACACCCATGTATCAATGCAGACTGAGGGGCGGGAAGCGGAGGAGAGGCCAGGAGTGTGGTGCACAGCGGCTCTCTGGGAAATGTGAAGACAAAGGAAGAATTGGCTGTGAATAAGAGAAAGTATTATCAGAGTGGACAGAGCAGAGCCCCAGTATTGATACCTCACTCCGGGAGAGAGGGCGGGGGGGAGAGACTTCTCCGATTCAGAGAACCAGGGTAGTCGGGAGACTTTTCTCGTCTTTCCTCACAGTGATATAAACTGTCTGACTGCTCGTACAACACTAATGGTTTGCTGGTCAGGCTTCATACCTTGATAGACTTGCCTCGGTTTGTTTGGTGTCTGCAGCAGAACTGTGCTGTCATCACCTTTGAAGAGGAGGAGGAGTGTGTTTGGGTGTGGGTGCAGATCCCAGCAGCTCCATCAGTGGCCTCTCTCTTTGAGCTTTGTATCTACCTCACATTACTCTAGACCATTTACACTTTAACCCTCTGCCATCGTATATACATATATATATATTTAAAACGCCGCTTCCATTCATGAATAATATACGACTCCACTATGAATATTTGTGCTGTGTTAATTCCATTTGCATTATACTTGTTGTGCTTGTTTTATTTATTTTTTTTGTACGCTTCAAACGGAGTGTTTTATAGGTGGCTGTTTAAAGCGGCTGTGCAATAAATATTTATTGAAAAATAAAGAGGAAAGTTATTTTCCTTTGATGAATCAGAAACTCAACAACTTCCCTCATTTTTCCCTTTGTTGACTGGAGCCTCCACTCAGCTGGGGAGAGAGTTTGGGGTAATATTTCCTCATTATTTCTCGTCATCCTCCGCTGCAGACCGTGCTCCTCTGGAATATCCAATTTGACTTGTTCTCCAATATGCCAGAATGAATTGTTTATGGAGAAAAATAACCCCTCTGTTGGATTTTCTTTTTCTTTTTTATCTCTCTTTTTTTTATTCCTCTTGGTTTGGTTTCACATGGGCAAACATCTCGGGCAGTTAGAGGAACCCATGCATGCAGAGGAGCATGTTTTGTTTTTGTTTTGTTATTTGACCTCTGTTGTAATTAAGTTCTCCTTTTTCATTTTATTCATCTTTTACATTTGACATCATGATGGAAATACTCACCCATGTAAGTCACTGTGTGTGTGCATATCTCATAAAGTCAACATTTTGCTGTTATAACATATTTTTGAATTGTAATGCATTGTGTATATCTATTAATGCAAACTGAATCAAAGTGTCTTTATAGTATTAGGCCGCAACGTTTGTGTCGGAGCTGCTCTGCTTTCTGCTGTACACTAAAGGTGCAGTGTGTAAGATTCAGTGACATCTATTGGTGGAGTTGCATGTTGTATCCATCACTTCACCCTCACCCTTCCAAGCATGCAGCAAAACCTATGGTAGTCCTGAGTTGTCATTAAAGCTCAAAAGATGTTTACTGCATCGGCTCTGGGTTACAGTAAAAACACGGCGCTCTTGTAGTAAATATACATTAAAGGTCTTGTTTTACGGTAGCGTAAAATAGCAAGAATTAAGCAAAAATCTTACACACTGCACCTTTAAGGAAACATCACTTTCAGTCTTGTGTTTGCCAGAGCTGCTCAGAGAGAAGCATATTGTAAAGCAGCCGGTGAATAAACAATATTTTGTGTACAACAGGTGGAATCCCATCACTCACACCTTTTAAAAAGCCCATATTGTGCTCCTTTGTCCATTCGTGTCCTTATAGACTTAATTTATGTCCAAGCAGGCAGCGGGCGCTCTGTGCCACTTTTCCATTTATCATGCACCGGTCCAGTGTGCCACCCAAACTTATTACCCTGTGCGCTATTTAGGCTTTTTCTCTCCTCTGTGCTCCGTTCTCCATGGTACGTCTCCTCCCTGAATGAACGCCTCAGGGCCTGTGAGTGTTGAAAGAAGTCTCATTATTGCAGCAATATGTGGATAGCCCTCTCTCTCTCTCTCTCTCTCTCTCTCTCTCTCTCTCTCTCTCTCTCTCTCTCTCCGTTTTGAAGCGTTCATAAGCCTCTCTTTTTTTCTAAGCGATTTTCTCTGACATGTAAGCATTGAAGCATTTCCCCTTTGGGCCAGTAAAGCTTGATACCCCCTTTCAATGTTTCCGATGCACTCCATGCAACTGCTGGCCCTGAGACTCCATTACTTTAAGTGCCTCGTGGGGAAATATTTTCACAGCCCCACACGTTTGTACTCGGTATGCTGCTTCCCTTAGCTGTGGAGACTTACTGGCTTTGCATGGAGTGGGAGTGTTTGTGTGTATATGGTTAGAAGCAACACACACACACACACGCACACACACACACTGGCCTTACTTGAAGATTAGTGTAAATGCTTTGATTCCTCTTCTCTTATCTACCTGTACTGACAGACTGGGCATGTGCTTGTGCTCCATGCGGCTTGTATCATATTGTTTCATCTGGCAGGTTAATCCACGTTTCTTCCTGCAGCCAAATAGAAGAAGGCTGAGCATTTAATGCAACCGCTTTGTTTCTGATGGTGTGTGTGTTCGTCCGCTGAATTCCATTTCTTTTCAACTGTGAATGTTGGATTGTTTTCCACAACTCTTGCATCTGTACCCTGCCCCATGTTCACGCCTCTCTCAACGCACTCTGAGCGTCGCTAGCAACCCACGTGTTTGACCTCTGATCAAAAAAGGGCCCTTTTGACGCATTTGAAACCTCCATTGAGACGCTTGTGACAGAAAGGCGTGTTCGTCCGGGACGACACTAACGCACATATGGCTTGATTGATTGCTTTTACTTTGACAGGATGTCAGTATGTCTTGTTATAAAAACCCAGAGTAGCGTGTCTCTACACCTCCAGCGCGGACTTGATGCATGCAATTGTGACACTATTGATATTCAGCACATCTGCACCGTGCAGATGTTGTATCTGTAAATTGACAGTCAGTCTCACAGCTTTCACACTAATTTTACTAACTCTCTCACTGCCTCACTGGTCCACTCCCTGTTTGCAGTGCTTGTACTCAGTCCTGCTGTGGTGTCTGTCCTCAGGGTACAGAGGTCAGAAAGGAGAGCGAGGGCAGGTCGGCCTAGGGCTGCCAGGAGATCCGGGACCCACGGGGCCACCAGGTAAGAATTACACACCGGCTTTATTTTGATGCAGTGTGTGTGTGTGTGTGATGTGAAGTGTGTGGTCAAACGGAGACCTGAGCTTCTGGTTGCACAAACAAATTGAAGAAAAGGCCAATCGATCCTGCGTGATTCAAAGACGAGTGTGGAGCCTGCGCCTGCAAAGACAAATCTGAGAGAGAGAGTTAATGCATCTTTCTTTACAACAGCCTTTTATCATCGGATGAGTACTCCTTAGGATTCAAATAGAAATGTAACAATAGCAGCTATTTTAATTACAAATATACATATGGTACTGCTTCTGGACCATCTGCAAACCACCAGTGATAGACGTAGTGCATCGGTCACAGAAGAGGCAGCAAAGGAGGGGAGGAAGGAAATATGCAAGGAGGCGTAAGTGGGTGGATGGGGATGATGGGATGGAGACGGATCAAATAGAGTGTTGGAGTCCTTGAATGACATCATAATGAGTAAAAACAGTTTTGAAACAGTACAGGCAGTGCACTTCTTACAATGAGGACAAAGCACTGATGAAGGAAAATAAAATAAAAGCAACTTTGCACTCACCGATCTCGTATGCTGATATGACACTGTATGTATTAGAGTATATTGGAGTGCATGGAGCAGTGTCATTTGATCACTGCTGCTGTATCAAAGTGCTGTGTTGCTGCAGATGGTTCCACAGGCCACTTGTCATGACGGAGGCTGCACCTCAGTCCGTTCGCCTTTGATGTGCCGGGCTAAAACCGAGGAGAGAACAGCGTTATGCACAATTGAGGGAGTGGCTTTGTGTTACGTCTTAAACCTTCATCGACCGTCTCAGCACGTCAGATATTAACACAGCTTCAGGCGGGAACGGCCTTTTATAACCGTTAAGTGCCGATGGCGATGTCTGTTGTGTAGAATAGAAGCCCGTCTTGTCGTCTCGGAACAACCTGTGATGTCAGGTTCCATCCAAACTAAAAAAAAAAAAAATGTAAAAAAAACCTCAGTGTATCCTGGCAGAGTAATGGGAAGTGGAGCCACCTCGCTGACTTTCAGTTTAACTCTGAACCTTGTGTCGCTTGTGTCCTATCTGCGTATATGCATAATGGATGTGGAGGGCAGAGGGAGTGTGAGGGCAGAGGGAGTTTGGCTGCAGCTCCTCTGAGGAAAAGGACAAATCTCAGCGGGTGAAAGACATTTGTATCGACCAGACTCCGATATGAATATGATAGGGTCGGACTCGGAATGATGGAGCTGAACAAAGTCATGAATCCACTGTACAGTGGATGATCCTCTCTGTCACTAGGCATCATAATGAGAGACAGCTTGTCCTCTTCCACATCCCCATCAAACCTCCTGACTCACCTCATGGCAGCCTGATATAGTCTATGAATATTGTAGAGGAAGTCTCCTTTTAAAACACCATAAGAAAGTCAGTGCTTCAATTATTAACGATGGATGGCACATCTGCATTGAAGTATATGCAGAAATGAAGCCAAAGTAGCTGCAGCCATGTTGTGCCTCTGAGGCCAGAGTAGTAGCTATAGGGGGACGGAGCCTCGTTAGCCACGCCCTGTATACTAGTGCTCAACCAATCATGGGTCATTCTCAGCTGTCAATCATCTGATACTCTGCTTCATCTCTATCATCTGAAATGACCAAAACTGTTCAGAGCCATGAACGTTTGTGTCCATGTCCCATTCATGAACGTGGGCAGGGCTCATTTTATTCTCCACCTGGCCACCAGGGGGGTGATAGAGGTATTAAGGCTTCAGTTTTTGGAGGTTTAATGTCATTCAGATAGATGGATTGATAAACCGATGGATACTTTATTGATCCCGAGGGAAATTCAAGACACATAATACATCATATTTCCGTTTCATGAGGACCACTATGGTGAAAATATTAGAGGATCATAAAAGAGAGTATGAGAATATATGATTTCATTTTAAATCATATACTTAATCCCCATGAAAATTCAAAAGATGGTCATTGTTGTGGTGATGTTTATTCTGGGCTACTGTAAAACCACGCTAGCCTCTCATTCTATTCTTGTGAATAGATAATACTCTCAAATAGCCATTAAAGGAATAATTCAATTTGCATATCTACCAATGTAAAATGGAAACAGTCTCAGTTGCTTCTTACACACAGGTTTTTTTAATCAAACATTGAATGTTAGTGTCAGTTTCCTGTTCGTCTTCAGCTCTCTGACTTCTCCATCAGTTCTTTATCTTAGCAAATCCTCCGGGTTTACAAAGCAGCTGTAAGCAGCCTCCTCAGCACTGATCTATCAAACTGAATTAAAGAGGGTTTGATGTGATTGTGACTTGTTTCACCTTCACCACTGACTCCATCACTGTGAAGCAGCTCTATAGTGTGCAGTGTGTGTATGTGTGCGTGTGTGTGTGTGTGTGTGTGTGTGTGTGTGTTTGTGCGCAGTTAGACAGGAGATAAATGTGATGTGAGGAAAAGGGCACGTGGTCTTTTCATAGGGAGGAATAGAAGGAGGCAGCGTCTGTGGTTCTGTGTGTGTGAAAGTGAGAAGCAGAGCTCTGACTGAGGTGATGGACACTCCTGCTGCGCGGCTTCAGAGATGCATTGAAGGCTAAATCAGTGTGTGTGTGTGTGTGTGTGTGTGTGAGTGTGTGTGTGTGTGTGTGAGTGTGTTGTATGGAGCTTGTATGAGAGTCCCTGCCTTGATGAACCGTTGCCAAAGTAACATAAGAGAGCGATGTGTGCCGTGATGACCTCACCACATGTGAGAGGCAGGAAATGTGTTTCTCTGTCTGACTGTGTCATTACACTGAGATTGAAGAATTCAAGTGTGAGTAAACAAGCTTTTCAAACAGACGCCTGGTGGCGTATGGGTGGACAAGTGAAGAGGAAGATGATAAGGAGGACTTAGGGTTGAATGCTGTGATACTGGTTCATTTGGTTTTCAAATAGGTAAATGACTGATCCGTGAAAAACGCATACACATGCAGAACACAATTACCACATACCTGAAGGAGGAGTTCCAATATAAAGGATGTAATTACCAAGTGAACATCTGAAAATTCAAAAAAAAAATTTTTTTTTAAAACAACTGTCATGCGGAGGCCGGGTGTAGATTATAAATACCAGTGTTCTTTTGATCATCGAGTGCTGATGCTGAACTGTTTGTGGTTGCTCTTAATGACAAGTGGACAAGTGAACGTCTAATACCAGTCAGAACCAGTGCTGTGTGGTACACGCCACCTTCAACTGTTCACACAAACATTCCTATACGATGCTGGATGATGCACCTCCCCTATCGCACACAGCGGGACTCGAACCCATGACCCTCAACACCCCATTCTATGCAACCACGAAGCAAACTTTACATCTAATAACACCAGACTGTTACTATTAGGGCAACCGTGAGCAGCATAAAGTATAGCTGCAGGGTGCTGATACTGGACAACAGTCTGTTGTATGAGTGTAAAGTCTGTGGCGCAAGTAAAGTGATTATATTACACTAATTATTGTTTTAGATTTTTTATTGCAGACTTCCATATGTTCTGTTCCCATTTTTACAAACCTGAGCAGTTTTACACACCTTTCATCTCCTCTGATAGATGTAGGTTGAATTGACAGCACGTCTGTGTGTGTGTGTGTGTGTGTGTGTGTGTGTGTGCGCATGTGTGTGAGAGTGAGAGAGAGTTAACATACGCATACACCGAATAAGTTAGAACAACACAACAATGAAGTGTTCTCAATAACGTCCAATTCCCTTTCAAGGTCCACCTGGCATCCCATCCGCGGGCTCCCCGGGGCCCCGTGGTCCTCCTGGGACGTGTGACCCCGGCGACTGCCTCCTGCCGTCCTTATGAACCCAGCAGGAGAGATGCGGGTTTGAAGACGGACGTCCCGCTCGCAGCTCCGCGCACAGAGCAGGAGGAGAGAAGGCCTCGCGGTATCTGACAGCTTCCTCTGCTCCACCTCTGTCACACAGACTCTGTCCTTCACTTCACACTCTCGTTTGGGTGCAGGCCTTTTCTTTGTTCTTGTCCTTGTGTATTTCATCCTCCGGAATCACCACTGGGCTTGTTTTCGGTGCTACGGTGTCACTTTTGACGATTGAGTTGTTTCTTGTTTTCACCTCCCCCACTGTGATGTAATGCATTCCTCATCAGCTCTCATTACGTCTCTCACAACCATGAAATGGTGGAGTTCAGTGCTGTCTGACGACACGATCTTAATTATTTGTTTGCCTGCTTAATGGGCATGCCTATGCACTCTTCTGCTCAGCTCGTGTGGTGTTCAGATAAGCCCGTGTGCTGGAGAAGGGTGCGGCTCATATGTGTGTGTGTGTGTGTGATTAATAGAATGAATGTATACTCATGCGTAGGTGTGAGAAAACAACTGGTTTTCGAGGCTCTTTATGCAACCAAAGTGCAGCACACGTGTCTAATATGGAAATTATTTATTTGAAGTGTGTGTGCTAAAGAAGGTGTGACAGATGGTTCTAATAAGTGTGGTCAGTGTAGCATGGATCCTCTGTCATGTTGTTACAGGAAGCAGGATGATTGTGGTTTATTGGAATTATCGCTCATGACACATTTGCATCGCGATGTTTTCTGCGGGTTATGCATCAGTTACTGAGGTTTGTTTTTCTTCTATAATGAGAAATTATTCACAACAACATCACGTGCATATGCATGCACAAGAAAGGAATGTATGTTAAAGGTATAGTATGCAGTATTTACCGGTCAAAGTAGAACTTTCCTCTGCAAATTCACACACCACCATACACTTCTAGTGGCTCATAGAAGATGATTCATAATGTCTAACCGTTGATTTGAAAGGAAAATCCTGCGTATTATACCTTTACTTATTAGGTTAAAGGGTGCAGGTGAAGTGAGAAATGGTGTGACTTCACACTTCACCCCCTCCCTCGGTTCAGTCTGTAAATAACATGTACAAGTGATTGTTTTCTTCTTGAATGCAGCTTCTGATGGGACCTGACTTTATTATAACAGTACATAAGCATAATTAAAATATGTCAATATAAACCTACCGACGATATAAAGAGGGAAACAATAACTCTAAACTCGTAAAAGAAACTCATTAGAAAAATAGCCCCATGTAAAAAAGATTGAAGGTGCAGTGTGTAAGATTTGGTGAAATCATTTCAAACTTCTATGTTATTATGAATGTATACAACATTATAGGTCACTAAATGTTCCACACTGCACCTTTTAAAATCACAAAAAGGACATCTTAGTGAAAAATCGATATGTTCCCAGACATTTTTGATCTATACCACAGCTGGCCACTAGGTGGAGATTGATGCACTCTCCTTTAATATTGGTGTAGCCATCACGTCGTCCATCTTTATATCCAGTAGTGATATTGACACATTGACGTTCTCATGTTTGTTTTCATTCATACATCATTGATTATAATGTTTTCTTGTGTCTGACGTGATTATTACAACTATTCTAATCATTACTGTTATACCTTGTTTACATAGTGTTGTGTATGATGATTCCTCAGGTTTTATTTGTATATATTTGACCTTCAGCCACACAAAGGAAATCGGACGACTACACTACAACTATGCATTTCTTATTTCTGTGAACTCTCATACTTTCATAATCTTACTTGAACCTTTTTTTTATTTTGATTTCAACAATAATTTCACAGTCGCGTCCACATCCTGGTTTTTCACTCACTGACCAGCTCAGAGTGTCTCTCTGTATCATTTAGGTTTTGTTTGAGACTGGATTTGATTTATTTATTTCCTTGTTACTGATTTTTTAAGTTCTCAGCTCATTTCAGAAGGTTTTGAGTCAGATTTGATGAAATAGGTTGTGATGTGGAGGCGTGAATATCCAGACAGTGTAAAATCACACTGTTGAAATGGAATCTGTGCATTTAAATGCATCATAAAAGCAACATATATTCTGTAATCACACCACACAGCCTGTGGATGACGTTACAGAGAAGATAATTATGTTCTGGGTGGATATCACTGTCCTGACGCTTTCATTCCCGGTGCTGTTTAATGAAAAGTTTGACTCAAAGGCTTTTATGTTGACTTTCAAGTGTCCTGCTCTGATGAATGTTTGAAAAGTTCTGTGGGTGTATCTGAAAACTTTGGATGTTCAGATCTGGGTCTTCTCACTCTGTGTTTCATCCTTTAAGACATGTTAGACACTTTCTTTTGACTTCACATCATCGGAAGTCATCGTGTTTCTTTTATTCATGTAAATTATAAGTCTCATTTTATTCTGAAATTGCAGAACGCCCCCTTTTTTAAGGGGGTGTGGGGTGGGGGTGCATGCTGGTTTGGTTTTCCTGTGTTGAATTCTGTCATTGTGAGTGGCTCTGATTTTCTATGGCTGCTGCTGAAATCAAGTGTGCCACTGGCTTCATTTGTGAGTTGAAAGAGCCCCCTGCTGGACATGTTGATATCGCCGCTTCTTGAGATGTGAATGGGAAAAAAACAATCTGTGGTTTCTAAGCTTCATAAAGTCCCTTCCTCCCATTGACTAGTGCTCTTTCACCAGACTAATATTCCTGCCGGGCTTAATGGCCTCCCCCTCGCATACAGTAATGCAGACCTTGACCAAAAATCCAAAAGAGACGGCATTAGCAGACTTAATGTGTGAACTTTTCCTGCGCATCGACAGGAGGAAAAGCTCTCAGCCGCAAATTGAATTTATCCAAAATTGATATTAATGTGCACCAGTTTGTGACTTTCACTTTGGCTTCACCGACTGATAACGAGGGAGAACAAAAAAGCATTGGCTGCTGATGTCGCCGCCTGCTTCATTTCACATCACTCCCAGTTAAAATCCATTTATCACTAAGTGGGAAATATCAAACCAATAAAAAGCCTCGGAGGGCGGAGGTGTGTGAGCGCCCTTCAGCCGCATCGCTCTCGTCAAAGTTCACTTCAAACATCGCTTTTCGTTGGCTGTTGTTCTTGCGGTAATGTGACCTGATGCCATTGCCACACATAATCTAATCTTGTAAATAGGCTTGTAATGAGGGGGAATATGGATAAGCCTCTCAGCATGGCCCCGTGGATTAAAAACATCCGCCTGCTGCTTTTCTCTGTAACCCATCTCTGCTCTTTGTGCCGAGTGACCTTCCTGTGTGTGTGTGTGTGTGTTTCAAAGTCTTTTGTTTTCGTTGAATATATCTACCTCACTCTTGGTTTACTATGTCAACACCACTAGCATTTTTTAGAGAAAGAAAAAGCTCAGCTCTGTCTCTGTTGCCTTTCACTGCAAAAAGAAAAGCTATTGAAACCTCTTGTGTGTGTAAACAATCCGGGGTGTTCAGAATCAATGGTGAGGGAATTGCAGGAGTCATGATCCTCCTGTGATAGACAATGATGATGATGATGATGATGATGATGATGATGATGATGATGCAGTGGGTGTGTGTAGTTATCAGGAATCAGAGGTTCTATTTCACACCTTTCTTTGCAAACATCTTCTATCAGTACACTGAGTAATGGCACCTGCCTCACACATGTGCAATAAATGTTATTCAGTGCTTTATCTCTGGTCTTTTCTGCTGACTCATGGTGTGGCTAAAGGTTCCCCACGCACATTAAAGTCACTGAAATATTCCAATAATATTCAGATTCTTTGTCTAATTACATGCTTCTCTATCTTTCAAGAGGAAATGAACATTGTGCATCCATGATATCAAGAATCCAAAGTCATGAGGTTAAATGTAATGTAAACAGGGCACAGTTACCTTGACCTTTGACCCCAGACTTTGCTCACCTTCAAATCCAATAGAACATTTGTCTCAAATTCATACATTTTGTGACACAACATACTTTTTGAGGTCAGTCACTTTGACCTTTGACCTTTACATTGCTGAAAGGCTGTTGATTCAATAGATTGTTACTTTGCAAAAATCTGTGTATACTGTATATTTTTATTTTTTATTTCTTATTAATTGAAGATCCATTGCAAAAGATTGACATGCGATGATTTCCATTCCTATTGACAGACATGGGATATAAGATATAATTATTTTCTAACATGCGCATAACTCAATGCTAGTGTTGTTGTTTTTATTACCTTAAAATGAGCCCTTTATGTTCACATGCAGGGGGAGGTCCATTCTACGGAGGCAGCTATGTTGCATCAACTAATCATGTTGCTGCCATAGCTTCATCAACGAATGTAGAAGGAAAGGGTAACTATTCTTCACTAAATCCTACACACTATACCTTTAAATGCTCAAATCCCAGAATCAAAGCAGTGAACAGAATAAATTAGACACTTGTTTCCTTTATTTCTCACTTGGTTTCCCTCATTCCTCCAAAATTCCCATTAAAGCACCGCTGCTCTTGTTCGGTAGGAAATATAATTAACCACAACTCAAACATTTTATATTTGTACAGATTTACAACATAAGGTGAAGTCAGTGTGACTTGATGACATTTCCATCCTCTCTCCTTTTTATTTTGAAACTCCAGACTCGACATAATGTGCAGACATCCTGAGGAGAGGCTGCCGGGATCTCTGGTACATTAGCGCACACAGAACAAAGTAATTGGGGGGGAATAAAAAGCCACATTACCTGACGAGAACCCTGCACCTGATGTGGTGTGGGTCATTAACTGAAGTGTTGTGTGAGAGAGTGGAGGAGCTCTTGCAGAAGAAAGGGGTGAAAATGGAGGAGAGGAGAAGAAAAGAGCAGACGGGGATAAACAAACATCTCTGGTCATTTCGTGCTGTCTCAGTAATGTGAACTCGCTGGCCTGAATACATCAAAACATCTCTCTGGTAGAAAAGCACAACAGAAAAATAGATTTTTTTTCTTCCCCAACACATAAAAAAAACAATGTTTTTTTTTTCTTTTTCTCTCCTTCCGATGGAGACGTGGCGGCCGCGACACTCACTCTCGACACTAGAGGTTAATGGATGGAAGGCAGCACAACAAGCAACGGCCCGAGGGAGGAATGTGTGAAAGATGTTGTGTGCGCAGGGGAGATCATCCAACAAGTCTTTCTGTCTCTGCCACACTGGCTCTCAGTTCCCCGCCGGTCCCTTCACGTCCAGAGACTGGTGGGCGGCGCCCGCCTGGAGGTTGCAGGCCGACGGGTCGCAGTAGCCGTTGGGGCCGGCCGAACCCGGAGGCCCGGGCACGCCCGGCATCCCGGGAACGCCAGGAGGTCCCCGCTGTCCGTCCCGACCGTCCTGACCGTATCCGGGTTTACCTGGTTCACCTGTGGTCAGCGGGTCCAGAGGAGATGGTTATGAGCGAGATGATACAAACGCTGGTCATGTGACTTAATATGGGCAATATGGTAAAAAAGCCAGGATTTGTATTTTATTTTATTTTATTTTATTTTATTTCATTTTGTCATGTCATCTCCAAGCGCTTATCCAGTAATCTGGGTGATGGGGTATTTAAACCAGTACACACAGGGCCATTGGGGTATCAGTGTCAGGGCCAGTGACACTGCAGCAGGGTCCTAGTGGGATTCACACCAGTGACCTTTGCTTCCAAAGGCGACCGCTCTAACCACTGAGCCACAGCCGCCCCATGATTTCATTTTATTTGAGTCTTTCTTTCTTTTTTATAATCATTTATTTATTTATTTATTTATTTTCCATTCTTCAACATTGCAAGACTTTGCCATTGGTCTGTGTTTTAATCAGATTGGGCACATGGACACTGTGGATCCTCAGCCAAGGCTAATGACAAATCTAACCATTTCAAAGGAAGTTCATCTGTATCCACGCAAATATTTCACTGGAACTTAAAAAAAAGTGATTTTGAAAAACATAAGTGGTGATGAAGTGATGTATTCATGAGGTCATGGTCTCTCTCCTCGAGTGTGAGTGAGTATTGATCTAAGCAGCATAATAGAGAGAGGGCGGGGGGTTGCGCACATGCAGCTGTGGAGCTGTAACCTGGTGCTCGGCCATGTTGTAAAAACTCATTTGGCTTCACTAGGTGCATTTCCCTCTTTTCATGTTATGGAGGTCAGTTGCCATTCGTTAGTGGACGCATTTGTCACTTCTCACACTGTTGATGTTGTATCCCTCTGATGTCAGAGGTCACATCGATGCTGGCTCATTTTCTTTGAGCTTGTTCACTCATATGTGGTTTTAAACACAGAAACGTTGCGTACAGGCCCTTTAAAGGAGTCATGTATAGATAATGCTCCAGCCCACTGTAAACCATTACCACTAAAGTAAGGTATAAAATGGTCCGATTCACTCACCTGTAAGTCCTGGAGCTCCTGGCTGTCCTTTGGGTCCTCGTGCAGTCGGCCCTCTGGCTCCCCTGTCTCCCATCTCACCTGTAACACGTATGATGTAATGAACACGTGTGGACATCAAAGGCTTCGTTTCATCTCTGATAGTTCCCCCGTGTAGCACCACATATCATTAACTCCTCCACCTTTAGGTCCTTTGTGTCCCAGCGCTCCTGGTGGCCCCTTGAGTCCCGGCAGACCTCTGCTTCCGACATGCCCTGGGAAGCCGTTGTCTCCCGGAGGCCCGGGAGATCCCGGAGGTCCAGGTCTTCCGGGTAAACCAGCTACGCCGGACTCTGGCCTCCTCAGGCTGGCCGCTAACTGAGCCAGCTGTTCTGTTGGACGCGGAGCAGAGAGGAAGATGAAGGAGGGTCAGATTCTTAAAGGTGCAGTGTGTGAGATTTGGGTCCTTTATTTCACCGCTAAAAATATAACAAAGCAATTACATACTGACATTTTCACGAATATAATCTTCTGAATATGTTAATTTTTTCCCATTACCCTTAAATGAGCCCATTAAAGTATATTTACATAAGGAGCAGGTCCTCTCTATGGGGGCCGCCATGTTTTTACAGAGGCAAAAGTGGATGTACTGAACATCCTTTGAGTTTTAATGACAACTGAAGTCCACCATAGGTTCTCCTGCAGGCTCACAAAGGGTGAGGTGATGGATACAACATGCAACTTCACCACCAGAGGTCACCATATCTTACACACTGCACCTTTAACGTTCATAACGAAACTTGTGGTGACCGGCTGTTATCCAGTGGATTTCGAAGTTGTGCAGTCAGAGTTCAGAACGAGGTGAAACCGTCGTCACGTGTTCCCTCGAGCTCCATCTGTTTCCAGGCTTTTCCCTTTTCACCTCAGTCAATTGAGCAGGAAGGAGATAATACTATTTATTTCCAGCAATCAGCCACAGAAAATGTATGTTCATGGTGCATAGGATCTAATATTAATCTCCCATGGCTCCCTGCCTGCTACATGCTACTCTGCACTTAAGATTTCAGCTTTCTGCCTGCTGATGAAAATTCATGGCGCAGCTGCTCTTCTCTTTTTTTTTAGATTTCCTTTCCAGGCTCAGACTCTGCGCTCGGAGCGGAGGAGTACAGGTCTGCTGGAGGTGAAATTAATTTTTCAGCACGTCGGGCATAAAAAAGTCATGAGCGTAGGAGATGAGTTGTGAAGACGAATGAAGAGAACAGAGGTTGTGACTTCAGTGAAACATTTCTGAAGCTGAGGAGAAGGGGACTTTTTTTTTTCTTTTTTCCATCCATCACATAAACAAAGAGCGAAGCTTATTTCATGTTTAGGTTATTAGACCTTCCCGGGTCGGAGCTTCAGAGGATCCGGCGATGGGCCGGATCAATGGGACGCTGGAGGGGCTGCTCCGTGTGAAATGAGGCATTGTGGGGGAGATTAAAGTGGAGGAGGAGGAGGAGGAAGGTGCAAACACATGATGAATGTGGTCAGGGGCCCTTACCTTGCATGACTCGCATGCACACTTGTTTGATGTGCTGATCACTCGGCTCTTTGCCCTGGAAAGAGAATCAAACATCAACATCCACAGTATCAAGCGCAGACCAGGTTTCCTTGCACGGTATAAACAGCGACTCGGCACAAAACCTCCACCGATCCTGCTTGCTGCGGTGCGGCTCATATTTCCTCCCCTGACATGTTGGACGGACGTACAAGGGTTTTCCATTACAACACCAACAGGTTTTTACATCTGAGCCGGGATTTTATCGATCGCTCCTGTTTTTTTTTTTGATAGGCTCCTCTGTGGGGATGCCGGAGTGCTGCTGAGCCCTGAGCAGGAAACCTGGATTCACTTCCTCTACAAGCAAACACTCTGAGAGCAGCTGGTGTTTGTGATGTTTTTAAAAGGAGAAATACTACACAGGCTTACAGATTCCGAGGTTTGGGACGTTTGAAGTTATACGTGTCAGGGCGTAAGATCAAAGATAAGCCGTTAGTAGAAACAGTACCTACATCTATCATATCTTTGAGTTCCTTATTCAATCACTTATCATCATTTGAATGGGATTTGCTGGTGTCCCCTACAATTCCCCTACAAAACCCCAGTTTCCATCGGGGGGGTCGACGTGGACATGGTAGAGGATTACAAATACC
>JAFBJT010090200.1:0-23780 GCA_016785325.1 Chascanopsetta lugubris
AAACTAAGTACGCAACTGCTTTATTGTGGGTTGATCAAATTATAACTTGACAACCAGAGAGTTTAAGCTCATGCCGGAGGAAAACAAATGTTAATGTCTCAATGATGAATTGTATAGTCATGCTAATTGACTGGAAGATTGAATTAAAAATAGGAGAGCTGGTCCACATGAAGGTTAGTGTAACTTGGTGATACTCATAATAAATACTTCTTCTCAATACGTCATCTGCCTGCAGAAAACCATCATTCCTTCCCTCTCCAACATTTTCCTCACACCTCCCTCGGGCATAGGTCAAATTAGAAGTTCAGTTCTCACAGCCTGGGTGCTGACAGACGCTGAGGCTGTGCCAGTGCTGACTGTTTTAATTGTCTGTGGTTGTACTTTTTATTTTGCTTACCCCAAACTCTTGCCTTTTCAAATATGTCCTTGTAAGCGGAACCAGGTGGCTTTATTTGTAATTGCATAAAAACCACACATTGTTCTGCAGTGACCCATGTGTGCTCTTGTATTTTATAACTTGGAAGGGTGCTTACGGTTCGGCTTTATATTTAGATTATGACGGATTCAGAAACAAAGCAGCATGTTGTCGAGCATTAAGTGCATTTGTTAAAACGGGCAAAGCCTGCAGGATCATGCAGCTGTGCACGAGCGTACGTGTGCTCAAACTGCCCGTTGTTTTAACTGCTCTTTGTCGTCGCTATAAATAAACAGGAAGTGAAAGGCTTGGTTAATAGCCTCATGAGAATGCCGAAGCTGCCCGGCATTCCTTTTGCCATCCACGCGCTAAGCCACATCACTCCGACACCTTGTTTGTACATCTACTCAGAGCGTTCATAACTTCAATTGGCTACCTTTTTTAGAAGCCTTAAGATCGTGTGCCTCTCCAATCCCGGGCCCGGGTCAAGTTCTGTTGTTCTCATGGACAACTCCAGGCTATAAATAGAGCAATACCTCATTTATTGAGGTGACTGATCTTTTTTCAACTGGGACCCGAGGTCTTGTCTGGTCTGTTCTTCATCATTAACCTTTCAGGTGACAGAAGGCTAATTTAGGAAAGTGTTTCCAAGATTCTCCAGCTGTCATCCACAAGTCAAGAGTTATAGCACATGACTGTCTCTGACCTCTGACCCCTGCCAGCCAACAGCAAAGGCAAAGGAGGAGAGTTCTGATGTTCTTTAGTATCTGTGGTCAACCAGGATTTGGTTTGCCCTGTGCGCCCCAACTTAGAGTTGTCCGATTGACATTGATACCAGTTGTGTCAAATCAGTCCAGCATTGATTTCAACATGCACTAGTTTAGTCCTACCAATTATATATGAGGATGTACTATTTACTTTGTGTTTTATACGATTGTGATCCTCAACATGAAACTTGAAGAACTTGTTCACCTCTGACTATTAATGGTCAAAGGTTTGGAGATACGGAAACTCTTCTTCATACAACGTGAAAGAATAAAATCCAGCCTTGACTTCCTGTTTGCCATGGTGCAATACCTTTGGGATTTTCTGTGAGAACCATGAATAATGTTCTCCTGCATTATTCAGTCAGGTACTGGCCCAATTGTAGCTCATGACCTCGCATAAACGGAGCTGGCATTTCCGAAGCCATCCTACTTTGTGTATGCTGAATATGTTTCAAATCTATGAATTAGAGATGTTTTTGCATGCTGACTAGGTCTGCACAGTTCATCGTATGGATGGCTACAAATCTTCTACCATCAGCCTTGCCACACTCAAAGTCACTTAAATCACCTTTCTTGCACATTCTAATCCTCAGGATGATGCCGCAAAACACTGGTCTGACCATGTCTGTATGCTCAGTCGTTACCGTGTGATGGGCTGACTTAGATATTTGCAGTGACAAACATTTGTTGCTCAGGTGCTGCTGACAATGAATGAGAGAAAAGCTGCTTAAAGACAGAGCAAGCAACATGGAGTCTGGTAAAGTCACATCTAGAAGTAGTAATATACAGATGCAGTTACAATTTAAAGTGTACCATCTGTATCATTTTGTGCAAAGTAATGCACAGGCAGATAGATTTTGTAAATAAGAGAAGTCGTAAAGTGGAAATTAATTCACGAGGCTCCTGTATCTAAGAGCAGCAATACTTATGTAGGACAGAATGCAATATTCAAGTTTCTTTGTGGACGGTGTAGAAATTGGTGCAATAAGCCTTTATTAGCAATAATGACTGAGAATCTTCACTTAATTTAACAGGAAGAAAAACCTTTATATTTTAATGAAATCTTCCAAAAAACATCCTTCGGTCACTGAAAGAAAAAGCATTATTTAATTTTATGATCTGTTTTTACCTCAATCTGTGTTCACAGATAAGCAGAGAAAATAGCCCTGCACACAATCCTATCTCCCCATGACATTTTCCCTGTTATAGCCAATATAAAAGTTAATCCCTTAAAGTCCCTTTAGATCTCCCCCTGATAGGTGAACGTGCTCAGCCACCTCGCTAGTTTGATGATACAAGTCAGTGGAGCTGAAAGTCAGTTTGCTGACAGTTATGCTTTGGTAATGAAGTGGAATAATCAGAGGAGCAAATTTACTTCTGAGGTTGCGATGTGTTAATGTTGTGTGCCACCATCTGGCCCCTTCGCCTGATAGAGATGAATGAATGCACACAGGTCTACATGGCCCCTATATGTTTCTCTGTGCAAGCTTAGATTAATAGTCCACTGCCGAGGCGGCGCCACCAACCACCCCCCCACCCCCCGCCCCCCGACCCTTTAGCTCTTACTCCTGCTGTTATGCTGATGCACATTTCCTTCCTGCTCTGCATTTATGCATACTGTACCACTGGGCTTATTAGCGGATAAGAGATAGATTAAAGACTAGCGGAGAATTGCACAAACATGTTAGCGAGAGACTCGGCTGTGATCTCCACCTCACAGGTTTGATGCCTGCAGTGTTTTGAAGTCATTATTAAAAGGTGAATAACCCGCTCATAATTTAATGACGCTCATATTTCATTCACCATTTACTGCAATCTGAATTACCTGTGTGCTCTGTAATTAGTGCAACTGACCCTGACTATTAATTCATTTTACATTTCCACAGGTTTTTATCCTCGCTATTGAAGAGAGGGGTTACTGGTTTATAGTTTCAGATTAAGTAGAAATGAAGAAGCAAAAGTTTATGAAGACTCAAAAATCAAATATCACAAAATGTATAGTTTAAGCATGTAATATTAAAGCAGGAAATGAGGATTGATTCCGTTATTGACTGATCCTTAGGTTATTTTTCTGTTATAATCACGATATCAATACATCACAACATAATGAAAACCAATCCTGAGCCAATTTCCCCTGAGGTATCATCTTAGAATTGCTTGTTTTGCTTGACCGCTCGTCCACAACCAAAAGATAATCAGTTTAGTGGCGGAGAAGATGGTTTTAAAATGCTAATATCTAACATAAAAAGATGAAACTAATGAATTGTTTTCACATCGTGCAGAAAAAATGACAACAATTAAGATGATGCATGGCTGGATTAATTTTCCGCCGGTCCTCTAAATAGTAGATTACAAATTATGTTAATCAAATGTTTGTTTTTACATGTTTTACTGATGAAATCAATCTGTTCATTATAACTTATGAGTCTGTCACACAGCTCACAAAGAATTAGTTATTGATCAAGTGTGTTATTTACTGGTCCCCATTATAATATGTGAACATAATATGCACCACACATTTACATTACTTTTGATATGGTCCCAATGCTCCGCTCACTTGCACATTCAAGCTGGTTAAGTGGTGTTTTAGTGACCCACTTAGTTTCATTGTATATCCTAATGCCCCCCCCCCCGGCTCACTGTACCATTAACGGGCCATGCTGTTAATGCATCCTTGATGTAAGATCGGGTCAGTTTCATTTGTGATGTTTCTCGTGGGCTGCAGAGCGTTACAAAGTTTCTCTCCCACTTTGCAGCCATTTCATTTCGACTCTTTAATTAGCCCAGGAATGTGTCGTTCCTGTGTTCTGCGCGGAGCAGTGTCCAGAAGTGGAAGTGTATCCTCGCGAGGGTGGATTTCTGCTCTCTGTGCATAACCGGGGTCCCACGAGCACGAGGCTGTGACGAACATGAGCTCAGCCAAACACCCGCCCTATACTTACTACACTTGCTCACTTGCCAAGGTGACTTTTAAGACTTTAGAAATAAAATACATATTTAAGCATAGATCATTCCAAAATGTCGAGACAGCCTTTTTTTTACTATTTAAGATACCTTAAAGTTGTAGTGTGTAGGATTTAAGTTCTGTATATTCCTCATCTTACATTTCCTGACTCTTCTAAGCATTTAAGAGCATTTATGATCATTGTTGAACTCAAAAGGTGTTTTGCATGTCGGTTCAGACATATACGGGGCTTATTCTACGATAATGACAAAAAAAACAAAAAAACAATTTTGATTCTTGTATGTTATTAAAGTAATGAAAACTCACTCCAGTAGCTCCATTTCTGCCAGCAGATCCTTTCTACCTTAAAATAACCTTGAGATTAAACTCATTCTGAAACTATAAGTACAGGGAAACAGCAATGGTGGAAATCTGATCATTGAATTGTAGTTAGTCGTGTTGCTCTCTCGCTGTAATTACCAACATGGATGAAAATGACACTGATCCCTCCAACAAGCCTTTCAAAGGTCATCGTCAATGAGTGAGCGATCACATGAAGAGCCCGTTTGGGTCTCAGGGCTGCAGTTGGAAAAGAAGCGCTTCCTCTGCTTCCTGGTCACATATGCAGATCTGTGTGCAGGCATCACGTGCACTTTTTTTATGTATGTGCAGGTTTTGAGACTAACAACACCCCGTGCTCCATTTACTCTGCACTCCCTCAGCCGCTCGCAGCCTCCGCCCATCTCCACCCACCCAGCCTCCTGGTATGTATTCATTTTCCCTCCCCTGACACTCGCTGACATCACCCCTCCCCTCTGGCCAGATGTTGAAACTTAAACATGTAATCCATCAGCCTATGGACATGTGAGTGACACATGCAGGAGACAGGAGCAATGACCCAGCAAAGGCACTCGCTCAGTAGTACAGGTTTACTCTCACACACACAACACACACACACACACACATATAAATACAGACAGTCACTTTCCATGCAGCCAGTTCCCGTCCATTGTTTCCCAAGCCAAATGATATTTCTGCTGTGGAGCCACAACTGTGTGATTGCAGCCTGTGAGATGTATGCTCGAAGGCACACACAACTTTTTAAAGTATAGTGATGCCAACCTTCCAGAGCCAGCGCCTCGTAAAGTACCCTACAAAAACTTTACAAGATGCAGTCCGCCACATCGCCGTGCATCACATTTGAGCAGATTCCTCTCTTCTGGCTTCCTCCTCGGTCTCTCTGCAGCACTGACCTTTCCACAAGTCATGTTCTTTTCTTTACGTCTATTTAGGAGAAAAGGCTGCGGCATATTTTCGAAAAGAATTGCCACGGCTATGAGGAGTCCTATTTCAGAGCCTTGATCTGAGCAAAGAGCTGAATAACACATTAACCGGTGAGGTCAAGTGGTATTTCCCCCAGTCAGCTGTTTGCGGGGCTGCTTCACTGTTTCCATGCGCGCCGTCTTGGCTTCCCCTTCGTGGGAACCCTCATGAAGGAAAGTCTGCCGCTTTAAATATAAACTGCAGCCGCCGCTTATTGGTGACAGTGATGGAATGAATGGACGCGTTTCACTCTCTGCAGCAGTGACAGTCATCTGTGAAGAGGTGTGACGGATGGATCCTGAGCAGGAATTGAGTTAAAGGACGTGTCTCTGAATTTAAGACTATTCAGGCTGATACACTGTCCCCACTGCCTGAGGCGAGTATATCGCAGACACAGGTTCCTCAACCTGTGTTGCTGTGATTGACAGGTGGAAGGCGTTAATAGTTTTGTTAAAATTCTACAGCAGAACTAGCTTGTACCTCCTCTCTCTTCTTTCAAAGTCTGTTTTCTTGTTTTAAGCTTCTGTCTCTTTCTTTGATTCTCTTTGTGCCAGTGTCTCAGGCTCTATCCGTGTCTTCGTTTGAGAATGCATTGTTGTTGTTGCCATGGTTACACCTGGGAGTTTTTTTTGAGCCCAGTTCTCTACAATACCGACTCTAGTTTGAAAACTCCAGGGCTGGGAAAGGGAGATGTTGGGAGAAGACTTCGTCTCTTCTTGTCGGTCACGACTCGACTACTGGTGGTGAATGCAAAGTGTTGCCAACACTTACTGTCAGTAACACTTCCAAGAAATCCTGCTACTTGTACTTGGTCCTAATTCCTAGTATTTTCTGTAACCAAGGAAACACCAACTAAAGAGGAGATTCTTTAAGTATGCACATGAATGATGTCTCTGGGGTGTTTGTGCGGATGATGACTGGACAGAGACTTTTCCATGGTCAGTGAAGCCGAGCTACAATTGCAGCTCATTAAGACCTTGACTTACCATGTCCAACACGTCTATGATAGGTGGCAATATGCTCCTTTTTTAGTTTGTTAGCACCAGGGCCCTATTCTGATTGACGTATTAGTTCACAGAATAGACTAGCAAGTAAGATACTATTGGCTAATGGGAAACTGGGACCATGTTGAGTGGTGAATTGGACAACTTCACAGCTCTGTGCATTGAATACTTTTGGTACATATGGTCACTTTGTTATCCAAACGCAAGAGGTCAATACACTGTATCCTTGCACCTTCATCTTTGTATAAATATTTTGTATGAAATAGCCTGTGGCATTTCTCCCATATTTCAAGTTTGAATATATATGATCATTATATTTTGTATTCCATGTGTGTTCCTTGTTTATCACACAGTTGATACGTGGCTGCTGCATAAAGTTTCCCTTAGCTTCTCTGATATGAGCAAACTGCTAGCATTTAATGCTATTCAACTTCTTCATCCAGGATGGACATTGTGAAACTTGTACAAAGCGCCATTGGGAGTTTTGGTCTGATTGACCAGTAACATGCAGTAGGATTGTTATTGCGGCATTTGTCTCATTACTGAATGTGTTTGTCAGACTTTGAGAATTGGAACCATGTTCTTTAAAAACAAGTTCAGTTTAGTCAGTTCGTCTCTTTTCTCAAGGTCACGTAAACACGGTTTAATAGTTTAAAAAGTATAATGGATGTAGCCTGCATTGTCATTCTCTCTTAAAGTACTAATCAGTCTGCCAACTGATTGATTGAATTCAAGAAAAGCGAGGAGGCGGCTGACTCAGAAATCCATAACCTCAGAGGTTCCTCTGTCTTACATAAAAGGCATTAACATGCAAAGACACGAACCTCAGTGAAAGTATTTCCCCCCAAAATATTCAGCATCAGAACTTCTACTTTTTAAAGCTCGACGGATTTCTTTCCTTAAATGCCAGATAATGATGTTGTTGATGTTGAGAGCGAGGTGTAAGTTTTAATACTCGCTGATGAGGGTCCTTCAGGCTTCCGAGAGAGCCACCATAATGCGGGTCCTCTGATCTCTTGTGCCATGGAGGGAAAAACCAATCTGAGCACAAAGAGGTGTCATGAATTTTTCATGAATGTAGACAGAGTCTCTCCAGAAACCTGCTCGGAATCATAAAGAAATACACAACTCCTGAAGAGGCGTGCCACGGCTGGTATAATTAAGTAGAAAACACAAGTTTAGTTGTTTGTCACACATTTAGACTGTTATCTTCTCTTATGGCTTTTCATTCATGAGGACTGTTGATTTTTGTTATTTGAAAATGAACAGCAAGAGTCATAGAAAGTGCTGAAGGAGCTGCCTTCACTGATAAGATATCCCTGTTATACAGAATATCCAAGCTTGGGTTTCCCTCTCTGTGTCAGAATACTTTCACATCAGTGATCAAAATAAGATGACATGCTGCTTTTGAAGATGTACTATTTTGGGACAGAACATCAAAGTCTCTAGTTCACAGCTTCCTTGCAGATGTATATCATTTGCAGCATCTGCACTATGTGATATTTTAGATTGTTTTTTTTTTTTTTATTGTCATGACTCATAGGACGAGAAGAATTCAATGTCAGTGTACTGACTCAGAAGTCATTGTCTCTTTAGAGAAGTATTCAGGCACAGGAAATAAAGATACTTTACAAAGGAGAATTGAATATTTCCTTTGTGTATATAAGTTCCTTATGGATTCATGTGCCAATAGATCCCCTAATGGCGCAGTGTGTACGATTTGGTGACAACATCTAGCCCTAACCCTTACCCTAACCTTAACCCACATTAACCTACAGTCATTCTTAAGACTCAAAAAGAGCTAAGCTTCTCCCTTCTGGGCTCCTGTGACAACATGATGGTCCAACATGGTGTCCGTTAAATGCTCTCTCTATGAAGGACACCATGTTGGACCATGGTGTCCTTTTGTAGAGAGGATATTTAACTGATTAGGGATCATTATCTGACTGCTAAAACAACAATAATACATTGATAAATTCCTTGTATAATTATTGTATATACAGAAATGGAAATTATTTGAGGTAGATCTTACACACGGAACCTTCAATAACCAGTAGGGCAAATGTCAGCCACAATTCCTGGTTATGAGTCCTGCAACCCAACTCATTGGCGTTGTCTTATCAACAGTTCAAAGAACTTAGGAATCTTGTAGAATCATATCTTCAAGTTGATTGTTTTGAATCCTTAATGCTGCCTCAGTGCCCAAATCAACATCCCTGCCATGAAAGTCTTTAAACTGCCCTTAATTATTCCTTTAAGTGAAGCCCACATGAAAAGCACAAGTGAGGCTGGATTCACTTGTTGTGTTACCTCTTTCATGATTCACAGTGTTTTTCCCCTTTGGTCTGCATCCTTTGCATATGTGTGTTTGTGTTATCTTTGTCCTCCAGGACTCAACGCTCTGCCCTTTGATCCAGCATCCAACAACGACCCTCTACATTTCAACGGCTCCAGTGGCCCCCTAGTGGCCGAGTGTCCTCCTCTGGAAAACACCGCCGAGAACAGCAAGAAGAGGAAGAGAACCATCCTGCCTTCAGGTATGAAGAGATTCTGAAAGTATACAAAGATGAATGACACCTGTACTCTTCCTTCTACTGCATTTGAAGCCAGAATTTGGGTATTGACAATCAAGGGGGTGGAGCTGTGGAGCCAATGCGCATGCTCAGTCTCAGCTGTCAATCCTGAGCCAGCTAACAGTAAAACAACACCTGAATGTTATATCCATATGGTTTGGTCAATCTCCCTTGCATGAGCGATATTTTGACCTTCCACTAGGGGGCGATCATGTTGCCTTGGCTTCACTTTCAAGAATTTGGCTAGTGCCAATCAAAGGGGTGGAGCTATGGAGCCAATACGCATGCTCAGTCTCAGCTGCACTTGAATGTTATATCCATATAGTTTGTTCAATCAATTCCTCCTTGCATGACCTTTATTTTGACCTTCCACAAGGGGATGATGCTCTATCATGTGGTCTATCTTGTGTATATATATATATATATATATATATATATATATATATATATACATGGTATTGACCTAAAGATGCAGGAGTATGCTACAGCAGCAGTTTCCCTCTCAGCCATGTAGAATTTTAAATGCCGCCGTCTGCAGAGCTTTGATACAACTGCATAATTTTCACCTGCCGTCTCCTCCTTCATCAACCCACATCAAATAGCCGTGCTGGGGCTTGTTGCGTAATCCTCCGAGTTGGTAACAACAGTGTTATGACTGTGTCTTTGTTGTTTCTGATGAGTCCGCCTCGTCCTGAGGCTCCGGCTCAGGTTTGGAGGTCAGGCTGCTGCGGCAGGAAACTGCCTGCCCGTCTGTTACCGTGCCAACGCCACCAGTCAGTCACAACCACAACATGCCTTCAGCTCTCTCACTCATACACCGATCACCAACACAGAGAGAGGGATGAGTGTCTGCGTGCGGACACGTGAGTTTATGCCAGTGTGCATAATTAAACATTAATTTGATTTAGCGGTGCGTTGCCAAGTAATGTGTCAAATTAAAGAAGGACTTTCTAATTAAAAAATTAAAGGAGGGCTGGCTTATTAATCGCTTGGTAAGTAATAGACAGAAGAGGGTGCTTAAGAGGGAGAGGTGTTGGTCCATGTTCTCTCCTTTCTTGGCAATGCTAATTGGACTGGATTAATACTCCACATTAACACAGCCCTAAATTGACAATCCATCTCCTCTTCACATCTTCACATGTTTGATAAGTTTTAATTTCTTTTCAATTCACCCACCATGTCAACACTTTAATTGGATTGTGTATCAAATAAATATCCTGCTCAGATCCACTTAGAATCTGTGAAACCACATGCACAGGAGCCCATTTCGCACCATGTGCAACGACTTGACAAGCTCAGCTTTTAATTGACAGTGAAGATAGTTTGCACTTGCAGCGAATGTTGTTATGATGAATTTGCAGCAATTACGTGTGAGATACGTATTTTTAGAGTAGATCGAATGTGACACTGGTGATTTGAGGAGCAGAGGCGTAGGCAGAAGGATCACATGAGCAGAACCAGGACTCTGCAGAGGTGAGAGCAGTGGGTGATTGAACTTCACACAGACATGAAGAGAATGAACTCTGTGTTGAAATTAGAGGCATTTAAAATCATTGAAGTCTTAACGTTAGTATTTTTTGACACATGAGATGTTGTTCATCGGTTCGAAAGTATCCAGACCACAGGTTTTGCCCGGGTAGGGCAGTAGGAAGTCGGGCATGATGTCATCGGGGTTATTGATATACAGCACTTCCACAGTGGCATTGGCCGTCATTGCCTAAAGCCTTAAAATCTCATTGTCATTCCAAAGCTGACATCTCTGTCCTCTATGTATACTGCATCAAACATTCTTCCCAGTGAGTCTATGTTTGCATTCGTTTTTTTCCCCTGTTTCACAAATATCACATGTTGAAAAGGTCAAGGTCACCGGCTCGCTGTGAATTCTCCAGAGGTTGCTCTCCCGTCTTTTCTAACAAATAGAAACATCAGTACCAAAGCTTATTTTGTTTGGATTCTTACTTTTGCATTCACGCATATGACTCGGGAAAACATCCTTATACACGTTAAACCCAATTTGATCCACAACGGAAATGTTCACATAAGAAATACCTTTTTCAAATCATTATGAAAAAGGAAATTATTTCAACAATATTATGTCTTTGTTGCTGTTGCTGTAATGTCTCCATCTTTTAAAGTCATCTCACGGCCCAGATTGGACCCCCTGGCCGGCCGGTCTTGGCCCACGGGCCTTATGTTTAAAACCCCTGATATGTACAGAGAACCAATGAACTGAAAACGAAATCCCTAAATCCAGTTTCAGCATTTCTGTTTGTGCCTCTCCACCTCTTACACCAGCTCATCCCAGCTGCTCAGACAGATGATTCAGACCTCGGCCTGTCTCTGCGGTCCACGGATCATTTGACTAATTCTCACTGATTTCCAGGACAACATTTCCTTTCTCAGCAGTAATACAAATTACTCAAGCCATCAGAAATTCCCACAGTTTGGGTTTTCCTACGAAGAGCACGCAGGGATGACTAACTCTGAAATACATTGGCTAGCTCATCAGTAACAGCCTGAGTTGGACAGCGCACATCCCCATATCAGACCTGCCACTAATGAAAAGCCCTATGTATTAATTTATGCAGAGGAATTAAGGCTATGAAGTGATTAGATGCAGGGAGCCACTTAATTCTTGGAAGTTTTAGATTCTAATTGGGACGCGAGCGATGGCTTCTTTCTCATCAGACTTTCCCTCCTGCAGCCTGGGAAGTTGAGCGTCTCTCCGTCATGATATCGTCACATAGGTTTTCAGAACATTCACAAAAGCACCAGTAGTAACAACCATCTGTGTTTCAGATAAAAGCCTCAGAGAAACCTTATGACAGAAACACATTAGCATGGTGTAAATGTAGTCCGGAGCTGCAGGTGGAGAGACGGCCGTGCTTCCTCTCGGCGGCGTCACGGCGTCCTCAGCCCTCCTGCAGAGTTATTTTTATCACTGACTTGGGAGAACTTTGTTCCTCTTGTATTCAATAATGCAGGAAGTTGAAAATGGCCTCTTGCATAATGCGAAAGTGCCTTTTCGGGATTCTTTATTTATGTTTGGGAGGAGGGGTTTTTTTTCGCCGTGAGGAGACTTTAGCTCTTCAGCTTAAGTGCCGCTGTTTACGCCACATCGTTTACACGTCAGAAGGCGCGACGTCGGGAGAATAATTGGGTATTACTTGTAATGTAAGGAGAAGCTCCCGGCTCAGCCACCGTGTGTGTGTATTCACTCAGTTGTGCGCGGCTGAATTCTACATGCAGGGGGTTAACGAGACTGTTGACACAGACGCTCTCAGGATTCGAGTTCAGGGTGAAATGTCATCCTCTGTCAGCAGAACAGAAACACCGGACCCATGATTCCACTCTCTACACTAACAATATGTCAGACCTCCCATGTTGCAGCTCTGACTGCACCGTCCCCGTATAGAGACTATGTACATGGGATCATGCATAATGCATAGCAGGGGCATCAAGTGCTAAGTGATGGCTGATCTCTTTGAAAAGGGGAATTCACAAGGGGGCGGGGGGGGGGTGTGCATTTAGATTTTTCAAATGTCATCCGACAAATCCTGCCTAGTACACCTTTTTAATTCAACTGTGTTTACATCGAGGAAAAATCCAATCTTCCCTTACATCCCACAGGTGGGTGGTGGTTAAGTGCTGCAACTTGGGTTCTGTTCCAATTACCAGGCTCTTCCTTTGTGGGGTTTTCAGTTTCTCCCCTTGTCTGTGTGGGTTCTCTCCTGACATTCTGTTCAGTACACATACATGCATTTGTTTTAATTAGAGACGCCACATTGACCAACGGAAGCGGAGAGTAAAGGGTTCCCTCTCTTTGTCAGTCTCGTATTGCATATTTGTCTTAGTGAAGTTGTCTCTGCTTGAGACCTTCACAGGATAAATACTGTAGTGATGGGTAAATGGATGCTGAGTCATTCTTTTAGCAGCCACGGCACAGCAGAGAGGTGTATGATTCTACGCTACCACATTTCTGAAGTTGTTTCCTTTCTCAAAACTCCACAGAGGCATTTGAACAATTCAGGTGGAGAGTGCAGCTACAGCCCAAATGGACGAAATTACAATTTGGCCGAGACACAAGTGGCACTTAGATTACTGCTCACACACCAATTATGACGTATTTCATCAGGTTGCCATGACAGCGAAGGTCAGAGCTCCTCAGTCACCCGCTGCGCTCCACCTCCACCTCCGACCCAGCTTCAGGTTTCAAACATTTGCGCGACTTCCGCCAAAATTCGGAATCGTCAGAACGACTGGCTTCTGTGGGGTTGAGCTCGGACCTAGTGTGTAATGACCCTTTGCTTGTTTGATTGACCGCTGTGCTTCAAAGACCAGCGGCTCGGTGGAGTTTGACCACAGCAGGAGATGTAGAGTCTTATCAGGGAGGGACCGGTCCTCCAGCTGATGGAGCACAATCTCATTAGAGGCCGCGTTGATTGAACCTCGTTAATGGACGGAATTCGCTCATTGCCCTGCACTTGTTAATCTATACAGCACTGGCGAAAGCATCCCGAGCTACACGTTCGCTCCGCTTCAACATCACGCGATTGAATTCCTTTCAATAATTGATTAAAAAATTAGGAGGTAAACGGCTTTTTGGAACGGGGCCCGCGAGGGATTGCAAGTCCCTTCAGAACGGATGGCATCGTGTAAATGGATTATTTACGTGCAAATTATAGTCATGACCAGACAACAAACATCTTCATCCATAATTCAGAGTTCTCACCTCATGTAAACACTTCGACTAAGTGTTAATTATTAATTCCATTGATATTCTGTTCACTCTGCTCTGCTAATAGACACGGCTCACCTCGATACACAGGGCAGTGAATTGATTTTTCGAGTGTAATCTAGCCTTTAATTGAATTCATAAGTATGTCATTTATTCACTTCTTTTGTCCACCTTTTTTTACAGTAAAAATGCGGCGCTGAAAAGTTCAATATTCCAACATCTTCTTCTCTAACAAACTCCAAAGTTTTCATAAAGCTGGAAACAAAGTCTCAGCCTTGGCCAGCATCTTTGCTCTTATCTTACTTTGCAAGTTGTGTGTATAGGTTCACCCACTGTGTGTGTGTGTGTGTGAACATTCACCTACTGTGTGTGTGTGTGTGCGTGTGCGAGCATGTTCATGGCCATCTTTTAAAAATCCATAATAAGCGCTGCCTTGGGGCTGCAGCCACACTGCAAGGATTTTCTTTATTGTGATATTTTTTTTTTTATCAGCATTACAAAACAGCCAGAGGTGGCTATTTCCCCTCCAGTCCTGCTGCGACAAAGCTGCAGGTGGTGAGGAGAATAATATTTGGAGATCAGGCCTCATTTTTTCAAGTGGAGCTCTATCTCCACTCTTTCAAAGGATATAAAGGAGCCTCACACACTGAATTTCACTATCTTAAGTATGTCATGTGAATACCATGATACTGTGATATAGATTTAGGTTCAATTTGTTTCTATCAGTAGAAAGGAGATTCTGTATTATCATAGAGATAAATATACACAAATGTATGACCTTTCATCGTCTATCCTATCATGAGACCTTTATGTTTACATCAGGAGCAAGAGACACTTAGGGAAAAGTAGGATACAAGACATGGAAATGCAAATCAGATTTGTTTCTTATACTTTTGAATAATATTTTTCTAATCCACGTTTCTCAGTTATTCAACATCATTTGTTTAGTTATTTGAACAAATGAATCAAAACACAAGTTGAGATGAAAATAAAAGAAATGAGCTGCTTGTGTCTAGCGGAAAAGACAGAAATGGGCCGTGAGTTGTTTTCACTCGTCACTCACAGCCACACAGTAATGTGCCTGTAACCGTCTTTAACTGACGTCCTCCAGCCTTCACGGTCCACAGTGGGTCAATCAGAGAACCAGCACTAAGCAGTCATAGATCTGTAGCAATAGATCCAGAGCTAAAGGAAAAAGATTGACGGGCATCAGTCAGTTTAGAGACTTCAGACCGTCTGCGTCGGAGCAGCGACAACAAATAACTTTGTTTTTGTGACGGAGGAAGACTGAATGGGTCTCACGTAGCCTTGGAACAAGGTCGTTTGACTGCATGGGGAAACGTTATCGAGTGGTGGTCGTCGCTGAGGCCTATTTCCACCTGAGGTGCATCCAGTTATAGATGAATAAATAAATAAATAAATAAATAAAGTGCATCACTCTCAAGTGTGTGTGTGTGTGTGTGTGTGTGTGTGATGAAAATCAATCCATCTAATTGAACACAAAGGTCCGGCCCGATGCTGCAGTTGGAGCATAAATGGCGGAATGGCACCCTCACCAATCCAATCTGTTGTGCATTAACCTTTAGTTGGTGCTAAGACAGCGGTGTTAAATGAATGCCATTGATTGTTAAGCAGAAAGGTTAATGAGGGAAAAGGGGGAAATAAGGATACATGTTGAGCAGCGAAGGAGCAGCATCCATCTGGAACATCCTGACATCACATGTACTTAAAATCCATATTAATACGCACCGGCAGGAGGATATGATAATGAGGGCGAATGTAGAAAGGTCCCATGGCGCCCTTTATTCTGAGGAGACGGGATTTTGTTTATGTTCAGCGTTTCTTCGCTCAGGAATCATATGACTCCCCGAGGTCTGCGGTGTAGATCTTGTTTTATAATGTTTCGGGAGATTCTAAACAAACTCTATGTGCGCCTCAAACGCTTGAATTATGCATCAGAACCACGTTCACCGATATGAAGCTCGAGTTTAGCCACGGGTTGAGAAGGAGCTACACTGTACACTATTCAAAAAGCTAGAAAAATGGCCAAAATATGCTTTTATTTTGAAATGCCTCAGTTTCCCGTGTGTGTGTGTGTGTGTGATTCTGTCGTGCTTGATGGCAGCAGCATTGTGGTGTGAGCAGATGTTGTCATGTTGGTGTGCTTTCTTAGCCTTCAAAATAAAAGTCCCACATTTGAAGATCACCCCCCCCCCCCATTCCATTCTGGTCCAAGTTGCTTTTAAAACGATCGTATTTCTGTATTTCTGAGCTTAAACTGTTTGTATTTATTCAAATTGATTGGTATTATCTGCAAAAAAAATCTGTCCCCCCCATTCCATTCTGGTCCAAGTTGCTTTTAAAACGATCGTATTTCTGTATTTCTGAGCTTAAACTGTTTGTATTTATTCAAATTGATTGGTATTATCTGCAAAAAAAATCTGTCTAATTTTCAAAGAGCTAAAAAAGCTCAAATGTTGTTGTCACATGCATTTGAGTCTCTTGATAAGATAATGTTTGGAGTAATTGGTACTGATATAAATATATATAACACATGTTTACAATAATTTTATTGAATGATAACAACGGGGCTTGATATAACACTGACCCCCGGAAACAATCTGGGTTTCTTATGTGGCCCCCCTGGAAAAAGAAGTGCCCACCCCTGGCTTCAACAGAAATGCCTTTGTCTGTTGTACTGTTCACGAGAAACTAAATGCCGCAGATGTGCCATCTGAATGACTTCTGGTGAATAAGTGAACTCTCACCCACAATAAATTTGTTTTTCCAGTTTGCCTCCAAACCGCTTCACGTAAGATGAAGCCACGAGCTCTGAGACTCTAATTGGCTCGGTCACTTTCGCCTGAAAATGGGAAAATGAGAAGGAAAGATTTCAGCCTTCAGACTGCTTCTCCTCCTTCCCTGTGAATTTAGCCCAAATTGGACATTTCTTTTTTTTTTTTTAATGACAAGATACTCCAGCATAAAAACTGTGTATTTTTCCTTCCGCCATGGCGTCGCTTGTTTTCGCCACTGTATTTCTGCCCCTGACAGCGACGGAGCAGAGGCGTCCTCGCTGACCTTGGTGCAGGTCTGTGCCCCTGGAACCATTTAGTCAGTGCAAAGGCTCCTCTGGGGGTGTGTGCTCCACACCCCTGTCTTCCTAGCTTTCCCGTCATTTCTCTGTTCCGATTTTTATTTAAAAAAAACCCCACCAGAAATAAGCTCGATATGAAGAGTCTCACATTTTCCAATATTGCGGTAATTCTTTTTTTGTGTTTCCGTTTGCAGGGAAAAACGGATTTAAGCAAAAAAAAAAAACAAAGAAAAAGAAATGTAATGTGATGTCATTGACCCGCTGCTGGCAGCAAGAGCTGTTAGAAGGTAAATAATGTAATGGGCTAGTTAAGCTGTCAGAGATGACAGCCCATTGAGATATAAGGCCGTGTCATTGTCCCTGAGAGGTGTGTGCGCTTGTGTGTGCGCGTGCATGTGTGTGTGGGTCTGTGTGTGTGTGTGTGTGTGTGTGTGTGTGTGTGTGTGTGTGTGTGTGTGTGTGTGTGTGTGAGTACAGAGTGTCCTGATTGCTGTGTGTGCAGAGGCTGGAGATCTACAGCTGCATGTCAGTCTTTGTGAAGCTGAGGCCACGCGGTGACACCCAAGATTTAGGCTGATGCTGATTGATGGTCGGCACCGGACGTCACAGTGAAGCTCAAAGTGTCATCTTTCTCGCATGTATGCGAAAAAAAAAAAAAACTGCAGGGGAGGAGCGGGAAGTTTTAATGACTTGATGATTTTCATGTCGAAAGGGGCGGCTGCATGCCCTCCTCCTCGCCGTGTGTGTGTGTATATGTGTGTGTGTGTGTAACCCGAGGAGAGAATGGTGATTGAAATGCATGACAAGCTGCAACGGAGCCCGCCTCTCCATATCCACGTGGGATTCCTGCGTTCAGTCTGAACATAACAGTCCACTTGTCTCTACTGCTGCTCTGGGAGAGATAAAGCTATGTTGCTTGCATAGGCAAATCCAGCCTTTAGTAAAGAGCTGCCTGCAGCGTGTGTGTGTGTGTGCGTGTGTCGTTCCTCCGGGTCGCACCGGATCGTCTTTCATGCAGGTGAAAGCGGAGATATCAGATTACATGTACTCGATGTGTGATCTGATGATTATCACGCACGTTAACTCAATTAGGTCCGATCCCCTTTATCCGCTTTCCTCGCCTCTAATCAGCATCATTATGAAGTGGAGCTGTCGTGCTAATTCTCACCTCCAGAGTTAGATATACATTGATAATCCAGGTGTGTCAGAACACACATGGTCAAATGATCAGGGAACGCATGTTGGGATTATCTCTCTCAGCCACAGGGGGCAGCGATGGGAGCTTTTCGTCAACAAGACTCATACATGGTCATTTGTTCTGCGCACGTCCTGTTTTACTCTTAGTGACTGTGTCAAATCCTGGATCGGATTCTGGCTCTGACCTGCACTGACAGATTCATGAAGTCAACGTTTACATTAGAAATAATGACTTCCTGTACGATCCCCTTGAAAACTCCATCGGTCACCAATTCAGGAGGGAGCGGGCCTCTCAGGGATCTGGGCTCCAAGGACACATGAGCTTATTTCAGCCATTTTGAAGGAAAACATTAACTCCATAGAGGGCTTCCATCAGCTTTTTGTCACGTCTAAATCCGGGATGTCAAACATCCGGAGGTGCCACTCCGCCACGAGTTCGTTAAGTGTGAACATTTTCAGAAAGTACCTCGGAGAACTCTGAAAAATGTGGAGTTGTCACTGTGCACATGTCATTATACCATCCTATTATATTAGTATTTGGCCCCCGAACTAAAAAGAGTTTGACACCTTTGGTCTAAATAGAGTTTGAATATGACAGAAAAGCTAAAGGAAGAGGTTAAAAGAGCTGAAAAATGGGGCATCCCTCCATCTTTATTGTGTTTTCTCGTTTGCCCCGTCTCTCCTCCTGTGGTCAGGGATCCGGTGCCACTTCACCTCATCTTGCAAAGGCGACAAACAGCTGAGGTGTAAATTATTCACAGTGCCAGAAGGGGCTGTGCTCTGCTCTGCTCTGCAGACGCACCTCAGAGCTCCCGGTGAAGCCTCCAGCGAGACCGGGGCTCCAATAGAGACTCATATCAAAAACGGAACCTGCCCTTTGCTTTCAAAGCAAAACAACAAGTCCTCTCTCACCGTTGCCTCCTCTCCGGCACGACAACAAGGGAAGATAAACAATTAGCCCCGTAGATGAGTTTGCCTCCGCGTCCCTCAGCCTCGGAGACGAGGCCAAATAAAGTGTCCAGCAGTAGCATTGTTCATTAATACAATACGATCCATTTTGCTATTATCTGTGCCTCTCTGTTGAATTGATTTCTAATCAGGATACGGGGCCGCAGGCTGGAGTTCTACAAATAAGCAGTGTTGTATAAACAGTCCCCCAAATTATAATAATTTTCTGGGACTGTTTTGTTGAAGTTGAGCAAAATTTGCAAACTCAGTAATGAGCCTGGATTTTTGTTTTTTTTGTTTACTTTTCCCCAATAACACATTTACAGAAATCTTTGACTTGTCCTTTCAAAGTAAGATTAATATCTTGTTAAAGGTAAAAGTTCTGAAACTTCTACAGGCCTCGTTAAAAAATTGTGGTTTTTGGATTTGAGACGTTACTGCTTTTTTGACTTTAAATTATATAAACTGAAAAATTAAATACTAATGTAACTCTACTATATTTTTGTAGTGATACATTTATGTTAATAGAGCAGGTTGACATTCTCATGTTGTCCACCGTAGAGCAGGATAACAATGTAAAGCCAGAATGTCTTGTTTAATTTAGTTATTGAGATCGATTCACTGATAATTCGCTGAATATGTACCTTCCCAGAGGGCTCCGTAAAAATTGCTCCAACACAAACGTATTGTTTCTTGAAATTTAGTTTGGCTTCTGAAACAAAAATCGGCCATTTCGTCTTTATCAAGGTCAGGTTATCTAAGAGAAAAGGTTATTGGCTGAGATTCCAGGGCTCGGAGGATTCCATTACAGATGTAGACACAGTTTTTCATAAACCCACCGGCTAATGTCAAGATTTTTACACATCACAGGCGCCCTCAGTAATACACACAGACCGCGATAGGTCACATTACCTGATGAATGATTTATGCTGTCTAAGTGAGTGAGGCTTGTTAGGATACACCCGTATAAATGATTCAAATTTGGTTTTGGTTTAACCTTGGCTGTTCATTTTCAACACATTAAAATTGTAGTAGAGGAGGAAGAATGCTTGGCCCACATTATAATCTCTCTCCCCTGCAGCATGTGATTCAACATGGCACCTTATTCTGTTTTTGTTTCTCCCCTTTTAACCTCGGTGCTTCCCCGCACGTGGACGTAACCTAAGGAAACACAGCGTTGTCATCATAGATGCACCGATGCACAAGAAATACAGCTCTTGTTAAACAGCACCGACGTCCTACATTGGGCAGTGTTGCCTGTTATTGATATGCCGTGCAACACTTCTCACAGCGGACCCGTCATCACGCAGCCTTCTCTCCTCCTCGATCAACGCCCCCCCCCCCCCCCCCCCCCCCCCCCCCCCCCCCCCCCCCCCCCCCCCCCCCCCCCCCCCCCCCCGCAGCCTTCTCCCCTCCTCGACCACCGCCCCCCCCCCCCCACCCCCACCCCTCCTCCTCTATCCCTCCATCCCTCCATCCCTCAGTCTCCAGCCAGGTTAACTGATCCACACCAGCTGCTTCTCGCCATCTGACTGTAGCGCCGAACGTCTCCTCCACCTCCGCTCCTCTTCATCTTCCTGCCATCCTCCCTCGACACTCACATCAGAAGCCACCGCAGGAATACTGCAGTACGAAAAAGATCAGTGGAGTTAACCTTTTATTTTTATTTATTTAATTTTTTTTCTTATAACCCATCACGGTTTGTACCTCAGATGGATGAGTCGATTCAGAATGTTACCAAAAAAAGTTTTTTCTAATCTGATTAGTAGAAAGGTAAGAATACAATTTAAGGATGTGGACTTTTTCAGGTGCACGACTTGTAATGCGACACACTCTAACTCTATAGTTTCCACCATGCGTTGACCATTCTAGATTCTAGATATCTAGATTGAGATTTATCGGCCCCATTTACTGTTTAATGCAGGAAAAGGAGATAACAAACGCGAAATGTGCCAAGCTTAAAAAATGTCCTCAACTTGTTGAAATAATTCGCCAACTACTTGAGATGCTACCGCGATGCTGCTAGCTAACCGTATAGCTACCTTTTTGTTGATTGTTTGGTCTTGCTCTGACATGATTATTTATTTAGGTGCCTCTGAATGCCACTTCTAACAAGCTGGACGTGAGCGTATCGCCCCCTGTTGTAGCGGAGTTGGACATACAGCAAAACCAATGTTTGCTTGCTCTGACAAGATTCTAATTCAGGGGTTTCAGAATCATTTTAGTTGAGGGGCCACACCATCCTATGAACTATCTTTCTACATAATCGCTACTTCTTTGACTTTTATAGAAAAAGTGCAGTTATGGTCTTTTCTGTGACTTTTGCAAAGTCATCTCGCAGGTCAGATTGGACCCTCTGATGGGCCGCTTTTGGCCCTCGGGCCATATGTTTGACACCCCTGTTCTCACTGAATGGCCTTTTTGAGCTCTGACCGTTGCTTGGACTTAACTGTGCATGCAAAAGTAGTGACTCCTAGAACTGGTCAGGGGATCCGATGAATACTTGATGTGCCTTTCAGAGACCATACACGCTAATACCCGCTGAAACCGCCTGGAGCTGTCAGCAGAGGGGAAGAGGCAGCTTGTGCAAGTTTAACTTTCGCGCTGCCCTCCCCGTGGACAGGCCCGTGAGGTACAGATAATGTAAACAGATGATTACACAGACTGCAGGCTTCACTGATGTACGTAGTTAGATTAAACAAGGTCAAAACGCCAAACTGGAGATTTGTTCCAGCTCTGTACGGGAGAGGGGGGGGGGGTGGTGTCTGCCCTACTTTTGGATTGTTAGTATTCCTTCATTCTGTTTTCGGCGTGCCTTCTCTCCTTCAAGCCTCTGAGAGGAGATCTCCGGGCATAAGGAGGAAAAGCCTGCACTCATCATCGGCTGCCATCCGGCCATGATTAATTCATGTTTTTACTTGTTTACATTCAAGCAAGTGAGTGTTTGTGGATGTCACTGCTCTTCAATAGTGAAGCGGCGTCTTGTCTAAAAGCCACACTGTGTATTCCGGAAGAGAAGACATCAGAGAATTTACGTTCCAACAGACAATACAAAGCCAGGCTTTTATTTATTTATTTTTTTACTATGACTTTTGAGCAAAAGCTCTGACCCCCCCCCCCCCACCCCCCCCCAAAAAAAAAGGAATGTCACCAGAGAGCAGCACAGTGGCTGACCATGCTCTCTGACTTCTGTTTGAACCATAGAAGAGAGAGGAAGACAACTTTATTTATAGGCCCTCGGTTTTCATGGAGAAATGCAGTGTACTTCAAAACAAGTAACGGAAACAAGTGTCGACACAGTTCATCAACAAGCGTTGGGATATTGGCATCATGCAGAGAATCCTTGTCTTTCAAGAGATGTGTTTCATCCTATCGCTGCTGAGTCAAAATCGATCCTTTGAGAGATTCGCTATTCCCATCACTTTGTTTTGACTTTCAATTCATGACTTTTATCTTCTTAGTCAAAACTTGCAGGAGGGAAAACTTCATATACATTTTATATATTAAAGCCTCACCTCATTACTATTTCATTATCCGGCCCACTGATTATCTAAATCATTTCAGACAACCCGACTAGAATTAAAAGATTTTTCTATTTTTCATTTTTTCATTTTGGCAGATTTTCTTGACATTTAACTTCTTTAACTCGTCAGAAGATTTTAAAAAAGGTGTGACTACATTATTTTATTAATTCATCTCTAATTCAACTATCTTCACTGCTGTGATCCTGAGCTTTTCTTACTCATAAGAAACATTGTATTTAAAGCCATTTTCTAAAGGGCACACTTGCTGGTGAGACAAACTGGAAATGTTATCACATGCTATCACGTAGGTGCTCTTTGTCTCCAGAGTAGGGATGTAATTACTGAGTCTTCCACAGCTCTGACTGTTCCTCTTGTCTTATATTTGTTATATTGGCACTGAACTGTTTCGGTGAAGCTGTGTAAGAGAATCTGTGGTATGTTTTTCTATTGTTATGAACACATCTGACTGGGACAGCCTCCTGCTGTGATTCCAGGAAATATACAGATCCATTTCCCTTCATTCAGATCTAAAAGTGACTTCTCTCTCTCTCTCTCTCTCTCTCTCTCTCTCTCTCTCTTCGAGGGGACTCTGGCTGCCAAAGTCTAATTATATGCAAAGCAAGGTCCTTCTATTACAACGACCTCCCCTGCATCGCATTTGCCTTTTCTTTTATCCACAGTTCTTGCCCGAGAGCGGATATTGTTCCAGTGTGTGTGTGTGTGTGTGTGTGTGTGTGTGGGGGCGGATGAGCGAGACGACAGTGTCTTCGCCCGCTCGCTCCGTGTGAACGCAAAGGTCGGCCACTTGGGGACGCGAGCTTTGAAATACACCTTTGAAACCTGCCTTAGATTTTCCCCTTGGAGCCGCGGCCTAATTACGGCCGCCTTCGCTGACTTATTTGTGCATAAAGTAGAGTAATGGACGAGTCGATAGTGATGCAGGGGGGAGCTCGGCTGGCATCGATAAAAAAGAGTTATGACAGGTGGAAAAGGACACGGCTCAAACGGAGCATGATGAAATGTCCCAGGGTGGCCGGCAGCTGACCTGGATGTACGTTCCCACACTATAGGAGTGTGTGTGTGTGTTTTCGAAGTGTCGGTTCTCATTCTGTAGATTACACAGAGGCTGCAGGCAACACTTTGCTTTCTGTACCAACAGAGTGGTTCTTTGGCCCTTTGACCCCCCCCCCCCCCCCCCCCGCGCTCGGCTCCACTTCCTCCTCAGGGGGGGGGGGGGGGGGGTAGGGGAG